>JAFLJL010014637.1:87500-88864 GCA_018398815.1 Conus ventricosus | reverse complement strand
TGGGTGTGCAGTGTGTACGGTGGAATGAAATGGGTGTGGAGTGTGGTCTGGTGGAATGAAATGGGTGTGGAGTGTGGCACGGTGGAATGAAAGGGGTGCGTAATGTGGTACGGTGGAATGAAATGGGGTGTGGAGTGATGTATGATGGAATGAAATGGAGTGTGGAGTGTGGTCTGGTGGAATGGAATGGGGTGTGGAGTGTGGTACTGTGGAATGAAATGGATGTGGAGTGTGGTACGGTGGAATGAAATGGGGTGTGGAGTGTGGTACGGTGGAATGAAATGGGTGTGGAGTGTGGTACGGTGGAATGAAATAGGGCGTGGAGTGTGTGCGGTGGAATAAATAGGGTGTGGAGTGTGGTACGTGGAATGAAATGTGGTGTGGATGTGGCACGGTGGAATGAAATGGGGTATGGAGTGTGGTACGGTGGAATGAAATAGGGTGTGGAGTGTGGTACGGTGGAATGAAATGGGGTGCGGAATGTGGTACGGGAATGAAATGGAGTGTGGTACGGTGGAATGAAATGGAGTGTGGTACGGTGGAATGAAATAGGGTGTGGAGTGATGTACGGTGGAATGAAATGGAGTGTGGAGTGTGGTACGGTGGAATGAAATAGGGTGTGGAGTGATGTACGGTGGAATGAAATGGAGTGTGGAGTGATGTATGATGGAATGAAATGGAGTGTGGAGTGTGGTCTGGTGGAATGGAATGGGGTGTGAGTGTGGTAGGTGGAATGAAATGGGGTGTGGAGTGTGGTCTGGTGGAATGAAATGGAGTGTGTACGGTGGAATGAAATGGAGTGTGGTACGGTGGAATGAAATGGAGTGTGGTCTGGTGGAATGAAATGAGTGTGGTACGGTGGAATGAAATGGAGTGTGGTACGGTGGAATGAAATGGAGTGTGGAGTGTGGTCTGGTGGAATGAAATGGAGTGTGGAGTGTGGTACGTGGAAGGAAATGTAGTGTGGAGTGGGACAGACACAACGTGTGGTATAGTGGACTGGAATATAGTGTGGAGTATGGTATGGTAGAGTGAAATGGTGTGTGGGTTATGGTATAGTGGAATGGAATAGAGTGTGGAGTGTGGTATAGTAAAGTGAAATGGTATGTGGGTTATGGTATGGTGTAATGGAATAGATTGTGGGTGTGGTATTGTAGAGCGAAATGGTATGTGGGTTATGGTATGGTGTAATGGAATAGATTGTGGGTGTGGTATTGTAGAGCGAAATGGTATGTGGGTTATGGTATGGTGTAATGGAATAGATTGTGGGTGTGGTATAGTAGAGTGAAATGGTATGTGGGTTATGATATGGTGGAATGGAATAGATTGTGGGTATGGTATTGTAGAGTGAAATGGTATGTGGG
>JAFLJL010014637.1:22500-85000 GCA_018398815.1 Conus ventricosus | reverse complement strand
GACGCCCCTCATATGACGACAATGGCTTACCTCAAGACGCTGTGTGCGCGATCCCCTAAAAGCGCCATAATGTCCACTAAGGGGGGCCCGAATAGAGTTGGGAGAGCGCCGGACTGTAATCAAAGGTTGCGGGGTCGAATCTCCGCCGGGCCGTTTCGGCACAGGGGGATTTTTTTTCCCTCAGGAGTTTAACATTGGTTCCTGACTCCATTTCCCCAGTACAGTCCATCGAATGAGACCTATACACCGATATTCCGTGTGTGAAGCGCACGCATAACATCTTGCACACACGTACAATCCATCACCAACTTTCTGAAGAGAAAGGCCAGTTTGGCCGTAGTAGGGAGTGGACACTTACACAGATAGCAATGCACCCTCCCGCGAAAGATGGGTATGGCTGCCTTAATGGCGGGATTTACAAAAAAACGGTCATGCACACAAAACTCCACTCTCTTCGTTGGCAGGATGGGATTAATACTTGCCTGTCTATACAGGGAGTGTCTGCCAGGAGTATATTCAGACGCGTACCAGAAGAAAAGAAGTCCATCTAATTAATTTATCTGGCAAACAGCGCCTGAAGGAGAGGAAGCTATCAGGTCAAAGTCCTCACTGCAGATATGGAGCTAGGGCATTGTAGGAACGTACTGCATACAGCCTCAGAATCACTCTGAGTGCAGGAAGGAAAAAACCAGAGCGCTGAAAGCAATGCAGAAAGCGGCAGAGAGTGTTCAAGCTGGATCTGGTAAGGAGGAACTAAAGTGAACTTCAATAAGCTTAATTTCCCTACAAATAATCAGGGGTGTCCCCTTGGCTCAGTGGTGAAAAGCGCGAGTCATTAAGTAGAAAATGAGTCATGTCCAGAGGGTCATGGGTTCGAATCCCAGCCATGGCTCGTCCCAAGATGGGGGAAAAAAAAAGGGCAGCAAGAAGGACATCCGAGTCATGAACGCGGGTGTGGCCCAACCCCCCTAGAGTGTCAGGAGAAAGGGCCGAAACACTTGCTTGGATGGGGGCGGTCTTCTTCTGAGGACTCTCTGCTGCCAGCTCTCCACGAGTTTCTTTCTACTGATGCAGGTAAACCATTGACTTCGCGGGAATAGGCCGCCGAGGACGTTCCGGAAAGACCGGAGGGACACTGGATCACGGACCAGGAACCAAGGCTCTGTGGGCTGGCTCCCCACGTTTCCATAAACATGAGGCTACTAAAAATAACAGGAAAAGATGCTCCCAGGTTTCACGCGAAAGGGGAGCGAATGATGAGACCACGGGTGACTCAACCAATCACGACTGCAAATCCCAACGGACGATGAACATGGACCAAATGGAATATCCATGGTCTGTGGGAAAGCGTTTCGCTAACCACCCGTGCATGAGATTCCACAGGAACAAAGATGGATGAGTGAAGGCTCATCTGAATGATCAGCAGCGCACGCATCAGCAGATAAGACGTCGGAAAGACTCAAGGACCAGGATTTTAAGCCACAGTGCCAAGGACATGCCACGCAGTTGGTTCGATGAGGAATTTGCGCAGGCCCTCGATTGCAGGCGGCCTGAAAACTCAACCAGCCACGAGCAAACGAAACGGAAGATTGGCAGAAAGCTGGATGCAAAAATCGTCAAAGAACGCGATGCACTGATAGGGAAAGCACCCTGGAACACAAACTAGCCACATATGGGACATTGTGTATGCCACATGTAGAGACGCCTATGGAGTAAAACTACCCAAAGAGAAAACACCTCCAAAGAAATCCAGACGACAAGAAAAGATGGACAAGATCAGAGTCCAAAAGAACAACCTCAAGAAGCAAATGAAGACCGCACTGCCAGCTGAAAAACAAGGCTTGGAAAAAAACTGTGGGAAGACCTGAAAGAAAAACACAGCGCCCTCAGCAAAGCGGAATCTGCGAGGAAGAGGAAGAGCAAAAAGAAGAAGACGCAAGAGCGCTTCTTCAGAGACCCCTTCCAGTTTGCCAGAACACTGTTTGAGCAGCCAAAATCTGGGACCCTAAGTGTGGACAAAGGAGTTCTTGAGCAGCATCTGAGGAAAACATACTCTGACTCACAGAGCAAAGCACCACTCGACATTCAAGGTCTGGTGTGGCCAACCAACCCTGAGGAACAGTTCAATGGCAAGCCTCCAACGTTGGCGGAAATCAAGAAGGTGGTCGACAAAGCCAGAGCCAAATCATCACCAGGGCCAAACGGAATACCTTACCAGCTTTACAAGAAATGTCCCAAGGTGCTGGAGTGGCTCCACAGGCTGCTGCGATCGGCTTGGAGAAACCAGAAGATCAGCGGCCAGTGGATGACGGCAGATGGTGTGTACATCCCCAAAGAGCAAAACTCAAGTGACATCAGCCAGTTCAGGCCAATATCACTACTGAACGTCGAAGGGAAAATCTTCTTCTCTGTCATGGCAGCAAGGCTAACCAAGTACCTGATGGAAAACAAGTACTTGGATGTGTCAGTCCAGAAAGGTGGCATCCCAGGCGTGGCTGGCTGTGTAGAACACGCCACAATGATCTGGGACGCAATCCAAAAAGCAAAAACAGAAAAGAGAGACCTGGACGTAGTGTGGCTTGATCTGGCAAACGCATATGGATCTGTGCCCCATAAAATGATACATTTGGGCTCTTAGATGTACCATGTGCAAAGAAAAAATCCGGACATGCTAAAGAAGAAACTTAATGGCTTCTCAATGACGGTTCCTACCAAGGAGTAAACAACTGATTGGATAAACTTGAATGGGCATTGAAATGGGCTTGTCAATTTCCCGATACTGTTGTGCTGGCAATGGAATCACTTGAAAGCAGCAACAAACAACGCGAGAAAAACAGACCTTGGCGAGGAACAAGATGCTCTCTCAAGGCATTTGGATGACACACAGTGATTAAAACAGAGAAGACGAGACAGGTCATGTGCTGAAGAGCTGGACGAATAGTTGGTTAAATCCAGAATGAAGTAAAAGCAAAGAAATCACGAAGTCTTCACTGAGGAAGGAAAAGTGGGAATCGTGGTCTTCAGGTGCCAACCAGGCCATTCCAACAGTCACAGAAAGCAGTCAAGAGCCTTGGAGTGGTTGATGATACGCTGGAAAGACACCAAAGAGCAAAGAAACCAGCAGATTGGGGAGAAGCTTGGGAGACCTTTTGACCAGTGTGGCTCCCTGGAAATACAAGGTCTGGTGTCCTGCATGTTCATGCTGATACCAAAGCTCCTATGGCCTCTGATGATATCGACCATCTGACCAGCACAGTGGAGGCAATGGAAGCCAAACTCAACAAGTTCACAAGGAAATGGCTTGGTTTTCCCACCCTGTCTGACTGAACATCCGCGCTGCACTGTCCGCCAAGCAAAGCTCAAACTACCCACTGAAATCCTTCCTGGAGGAATAAAAAGCAGGGAAGATCAGACTTTCAAAGCATGCTGGAGGACTCAGGAGACAGGTGGTAGAAGCAATCAAGCCCCAACTGAAGACAGGCAGAAAAGGAAAGTTCAAGGAGGCGATGGATTCTGCAAAAGAAAGTCTCAGATCAGAGAAATAACAGGACAAAACACAGACCAACAGACAAGGACTGGGGGTGACCAAAACTGAATGGTGGTAAAAGGGCCAAAAAAAAAAAAGCCAAAAGAGACATGCTGATTCAGGAGATGAGAAAAGAAGAACCAAAAAAGACTCCAAAAAGCAGTCCAGCAGAGCCAGCAAGGGCAATGGACAACGTGGGAGAATGCACTCCAAAGAAGTCTAACTTGGAATGAAAATTGGCACATGGCCCCCTCTCAGGATCAGCTTCATTCTCAGATCTGCATATGACCTTCTGCCCTCAAATGCAAACCTGGTGAAGTGGGGGAAAACAGACGATCCTGCATGCCCCCTCTGCCATGAAAACAAACAGTGGAGCATGTTCTAAGCTCATGTAAGTAGCCCTGGCTCAAGGAAAGGTAACACATGGAGGCACAACCAAGTGCTCAAAGAAATTGGTACAAGTAGTCGGGGCTAGTCCCAAACCCCACAAAAGGAGAATCAGGACTCCAAAGCACCCGCAACATTCTTCACGGCAGGAGGCAGCAAATCATGGCCAAAACAACATTTGGCACTCGAAACATGCAGGCAGAGTCTGCTGGATGGGGCAGATGACTGGAGTGCACTGCAGACCCCCCAGAATGGAAGAGTCACCCAGAGATCATCAGCAAGGGTGGCATGAGACCAGACATAGTAGTCCCTCTAAGTCAACCAAGCAGCTGATCATGATCGAGCTCACGGTGCCAATGAGAACAGAATGGAGGCAGCTCAAATCTACAAGACGAAAAGTATGTGATCTGGCAAACAGCCTGAGGAGAGAAGGCTAACGGTCAAAGTCCTCACTGCAGAAATTGGAGTAGGGATTTGTAGGAAACGTCTGCATACAGCCTCATGAAACAGCTCTCAGTTGCAGGGAAGGGAAAAAAAACCAAGCCCTGAAAGCAATGGCAGAAGCGGCAGAGAGGTGTTCAAGCTGGATCTGGTCAAGGAGGAACAAAAGTTGAACTTCATAAGGCTTAATTTCCCTACAAATATCAGGTGTCCCTGTGGCCCCAGTGGTTAAAGCGCGAGTCATTAAGTAAATGAGCATGTCCCGAGGGTCATGGGTTCGAATCCCAGCCTGGGTCGTCCAAGATGGGGAAAAAAAAAAGGGCAGCAGAGGGACATCCGGAGTCATGAACCGGGTGTGGCCCAAACCCCCTAGAGTGTCAGGAGATAAGGACCCAAACACTTGCTTGAAGGGGCTTCTCTTCTGAGACTCTCTGCTGCCACGCTCTCCACGAGTTTCTTTCTGCTGGATCAAATCGTTTTTGTCATTGTGCTCAGAGTCTGGGAACACATCCATCATATCAAACATTCTCAGGAACCAATACACCCATTAATTAATGCTCAGGTAAACTGTTAACTGTTTTGTGCTGCATTTCCATACTCAATTTGAAAATTCTGTGCATAAATAAATGATGCACAACACACACACAATACACATAATTGGGGTGTGTGTGTGGTGTGTGTGTGTGTGTGTGTGTGGTGTGAGATGAAATAAACATTTACATTAAATAATCACAATAAACTCCATTATCACTTTCTCACAAACATTTTATTCAATACGAACCAATCAACCAAAGGGAAAACTGTGTCTTCCTGTGAAGCTTACTAGATTTTTTCCCTACATCACAAAGCCGTACACTTGTCCCCTGTTTATCTACAATTGAAGAAAGTTTTCTATAACAAAATCATGCACACCACCATCCACATAGTTTTCAACAGTCTAACTATCTCCAGGCAGTCTACCATGTAGTTTTCTTCCCTTTAACGCATCGTTTCTGTTTACTCTGACTTTATTTACCTGACCCTTTTCCAACTCATGGCTGCCTACCCTTTGGGAACACACAGTGCATGGTTCACACTTCTTTACCTAATCTCCATATCAGTAAGAGCAGAATTGTATACCCCATTAAAGGTTTTCTGACTGTAAGAGCAGAATTGTATACCCATAGGTTTTTCTTGACAAACAGCACAGTTCTTCACTAATGTGTCCTGTTCTTTGTGTTTGATGGCAACAAGGAACCATCAGTCCCGAGGACATGACACAGCACCAAACCAATCAAATCACTTTGTTGCTGACCTCGTTCTTGTCCAGGAAAAGTTGGCGCCATATGATTTCTTCTTGAAGATGATTGGTTTGGGCTCTTCTATAAAGAACTGCCACCCTGCAAAATCAATTTGGTAATTTGTGAAACACCCTCCCCTAACACAATAGGTAGGTGCATTTGAAAGATACTGCAACATTTGTTTTGAAGGAAGTAAACGTTCATTTTTAATCACTTCCATAAAAACAATAGATAGGTGGTTCTTTAAAGATAAACCCCGATATAATATCAACAGAAATAAATGGTCGTTAGTGATCACTTTCATGATACAATAGATAAAGGGGGATTCTTAAAATACCACCCATATATATATCAACAGAAATAAATGGTCATTAGTGATCACTTTCCATGATACAATAATAGGTGGATTCTTTAAAGATACCGCGATATATATATATATCAACAGAAATAAATGGTCATTAGTGATCACTTTCCATAATACAATAGATAGGTGATACAATAGATAGGTGGATTCTTAAGATGCCGCAATATATATATATATATAAACTGAAATAAATGGTCATTAGTGATCACTTTCCATGATACAATAGATAGGTGGATTCTTAAGATACTGCAATATATATATCAACAGAAATAAATGGTCAGTAGTGATCACCTCCCATGATACAATAGACAGGGTGGATTTTCAAGATACTGCGATATATGTATCAACAGAAGTAAATGGTCATTTGTAAACACCTTCAATAATACAATAGATAGGGTGGATTTTCATGAAACAGTGATATACATATTAATAGAAGTAATTGGTCATTTGTAATACCCTCTCAAAATATGACAGACAGGGTGGATTTTCAAGATACTGTGATACACATATCGATAGTTTCAGTGTCATCAAGGAGGCGTCACTGCGTGCGGACTAGTCCATATACGCTACACCACATCCACTAAGTTTTGAGACCACACTACGCATGATTTGAAGCTGATGGATAAATGAATTAACAATAAAGATAAGACAATTAAAGAAGAGGGCTTCGTGGATAGATGTCGATAGAAAGATGAGCAAAAGACCTTTCCAATAGTATACAAAGGATTTCTGTATGTTATCAAATACAAAAGTTATGGTGTGCCAAAATGTCCAATAGCATGGAAGCCATTTTGAGACAAAAGACTTTACAGTTGCTACACTGTCACATAGTATCAAGGAAAAGCTGTGACAAATGATTATTTGATCAGTCACATTCTGGCTTGATTTAAGCACAAACTGCGAGCTTTACCGAAAATGAGTGGTTTTAGTACACGCGGAGCAGAGTTCATTTCACCTTCACCTGACCCCCACCACTGTGGTGTGTGTTGTAAGCAGCTTTACTTTGCCCCACCAACCTTACAAATCATTTTGTGGGGGAAGATGTCACTTTTGATGATAGACACATTGCTTTTTTAAAGGACTGTCGACATATGCTCTTGACCTGTGTACTCCCTCAGCGTCCCATGTCATTGAAGGCAGAGGCTTGGCAACTTGTACCATCATTCTGTACACTCTTTCATAGGGCACTTTCAACTGACTCTTCACACTGTAAACAGTATACTCTGGGTAAAGACAACTAAATTCTACTTCTTCCGTGTTCATTACCAACACTCAGAGGTCCATTATTGGCAAAATTTCTGCTTCTGTGACCTTTTCAATCTTAAACAAGACAGACATATTCCATCATACAGCATAATGTCTGAACATGACATCAGAGTTCATGTATTTTTTTCTTTTCTGCTTTTTTTGGGTGTGTTCATGCTTACCTACATGCGAGCGTGTACGTGTGTATGTGTGTGTAAGATTCATCTTACTGGCATACAATGGAGAATGACCTACTGTTCTAAGAAGGATAGGACAAATGAGATTTAAGTGAACTTCTTTTTGCTTTGTTTTGTGTTGTCGTTTTTCTTTCTACTAATCAGTGACAACACAACGGACCTCAGTTTAAAATCTCTCCTCAATGACTGGCTCTATAGCAAATGTCTCCACATAGGGACTACAGTCTATACAATGACTGGCTCTATAGAGAATCTCTTCACATACAGGACAGTCTATACAATGACTGGTTTTATAGAGAATCTCTCGACATAGGGGACTACAGTCTACACAATGGCTCCATAGAGAATCTCTCCACATACACATAGGGACTACAGTCTACACAATGACTGGCTCTACAGAGAATCTCTCCACATAGGGGACTACAGTCTATACAATGACTGGCTTCATAGAGAATCTCTCAACATTGGGGACAACACAGAGTCTCCCCTGAAGAAGTCTACACACAGGATTAGTTCTAGAGAGAAACTCTCCATTAACGCTGTTTCAAGCTAGGACTCAAGTGATAATTATTTCCTAAAAATTAGGGGGTCAGACTCGGTACAAAAAACTCGCTCACATATTTTCAGGGGGTCACAAAAATATTTAGGGGGTCACCATTAATATCTGCTAGAAAATATAGTGAAAACACACACACACACACACACACAAGCGTGCTCTCACTGGCTCCACAGAGAAAGAGATAGATATACGTTAGAAAAGAGGTGTTTATAACAGAGATAGAAATACATTAGAAAAGAGGTGTTTAACAAAGTTAATAAAACATTCTAGACAGTGCTCTCAATTTTGTGCAAAGTACCATTCTCTTCACACAAACAGAGAGAGTAAGTCTGCAGAGAATAAATCACAAAGCCATTCTCTTCACAAAAACAGCTTTCAATTTTGTGAAGCGCATGACAAATATTGTTTCTTTGAGCAAAAAGATAAGAAAATCCTGTGCAGAGCAGGCCACGTACCGTTCTTTTCACAAAAATCCATGGCATCTTCCTTGCTGTCAAATGTCACTTCCATGTTGGACAGAGGATCCCCTCTGAAAGCACAAAACAAATCAGTAAATATCTCCAGGGCACAGAAAATGTCAAAACTATGAAAAAACACAAAAAAATTGATAGCATGACCACAAACTGAATCACTGCTTGCTGATGAAGTGATCACCACTAACTACTGAATCACTGCTTGCTGATGAAGTGATCACCACTAACTACTGAATCACTGCTTGCTGATGAAGTGATCACCACTAACTACTGAATCACTGCTTGCTGATGAACTCATCACCACTAACTACTGAATCAATGCTTGCTGATGAACTCATCATCACTAACTACTGAATCACTGCTTGCTGATGAACTCATCACCACTAACTACTGAATCACTGCTTGCTGATGAACTCATCATCACTAACAACTGAATCACTGCTTGCTGATGAACTCATCATCACTAACTACTGAATCACTGCTTGCTGATGAACTCATCACCACTAACTACTGAATCAATGCTTGCTGATGAACTCATCATCACTAACTACTGAATCACTGCTTGCTGATGAACTCATCACCACTAACTACTAAATCACTGCTTGCTGATGAACTCATCACCACTAACAACTAAATCACTGCTTGCTGATGAACTCATCACCACTAACAAATAAATCACTGCTTGCTGATGAACTCATCACCACTAACAACTGAATCACTGCTTGCTGATGAACTCATCACCACTAACAACTGAATCACTGCTTGCTGATGAACTCATCACCACTAACAACTGAATCACTGCTTGCTGATGAACTCATCATCACTAACTACTAAATCACTGCTTGCTGATGAACTCATCACCACTAACAACTAAATCACTGCTTGCTGATGAACTCATCATCACTAACTACTAAATCACTGCTTGCTGATGAACTCATCATCACTAACTACTAAATCACTGCTTGCTGATGAACTCATCATCACTAACTACTGAATCACTGCTTGCTGATGAACTCATCACCACTAACTACTGAATCACTGCTTGCTGATGAACTCATCACCACTAACAACTGAATCACTGCTTGCTGATGAACTCATCATCACTAACTACTAAATCACTGCTTGCTGATGAACTCATCATCACTAACAACTAAATCACTGCTTGCTGATGAACTCATCACCACTAACAACTGAATCACTGCTTGCTGATGAACTCATCACCACGAACTACTAAATCACTGCTTGCTGATGAACTCATCATCACTAACTACTAAATCACTGCTTGCTGATGAACTCATCATCACTAACTACTAAATCACTGCTTGCTGATGAACTCATCATCACTAACTACTAAATCACTGCTTGCTGATGAACTCATCATCACTAACTACTAAATCACTGCTTGCTGATGAACTCATCATCACTAACTACTAAATCACTGCTTGCTGATGAACTCATCATCACTGTCAGAAAGTGTTAGTGATAGTTTTTTTTAAAAAGTTTTAGAAGATTTTATAACCTCCACATCTGTGGAGTTTGGCCTTGGTGAAGCAGAGGCTAGTGCAAGAGCTGATAAGAATGAAGCAGAGGCTAGAGCAAGAGCTGAGTAGAGTGAAGCAGAATTTTTGATGCACCATAGAGAAATGGAATTCAAGGAAAGGGAATTGATGTTACAGACTGAAAGAGGGAAGAGGGAACTTGAATTGAAAGAGAATGAAAAACAGAAAGAATTTTAATTAAAGGTGAGATAAATAGAATTGAAAGAAAGAGAATTGGAGCTGCAGGAAACTCTAAAAAATCTGAAAAAAGAGAAATATGCTGAAGATAAAAAACAAGCTGAAGCTTCTGCTCAAGCTCGTACCAGTCCCAATTCCCTTACTTTGATGACCGACAGGATGATATTGAAAGTTACCTGTTCAAATTTGAACAGCATGCAAAATCTGTAGGATGGAAAAGGGATGATTGGGCATCAATTCTTTCTGGATGTTTGAAGGGAAAGGCTTTGACGTTATTATGAGCTGTTATCCTCTCAGCCAAATAGAACGTTCAAAGAGTTGAGTGAGCATTTGTTGGAGCGCTTTCAGTGTACAAAGGAAGGATTTCGTGAGAAATTCCGCACTATTAAGCCAGAACAAAGTGAGACCTTTCCAGTTTTTTTTTGATAGGTTGCACCGCTTTTTTCATGCGATGGATAGACTTGTCAGGAGTTCAAAAATCATTTGAAGGTCTTTTTGATTTGTTGATCACTGAACAATTTCTGTCGTCATGTTCTGCAAAGTTGGTAACCTTTTTGAAGGAAACTCGTTTTTTGATGTGAAAGATTTGGTTGAGAGGGCTGAAAGATACAGAGAAGTACATAAGAGTGAAACCTTGGGACGTGAGGAAAAAGTTCATCATTTTGCACACGCTACTGTGTCGGGGATTCCACCAACTAGTGGTGATTCCAGATATTCTAGAGGAGGACATGGGGGTTACCGTGGGTACGGCGGGTACCCAAGGAAATCTTATGTTTCAAATACCAGAGGGTCGGGAAACGCTACTTTCCGTGTTGAGAACAGGAAAGCAGAACACATGACACAGTCCAAAGCATTTGTCAACACAAACCAGAATGTGCCAACTAGCACAAGTCCAAAGAAAGGCAGAACATGCTACTGGTGTGGTGACAGTAAGCACCTTCTAAAAGACTGTGACCGAAAACCAATGCTGAAGTCACAGATAGGCTCCATCGGGTTGTCTGTACAACATGGCTTGCCCAAAGAAATTCAAACATGTCAGGGTACAGTGAATGGACAGGAAGCTACTGTCATGTTGGATTCAGGTTGCACTACAGTGGGAGTCAGAAAATCATTGGTTTCAAAAGAACAGTATGTGGATGAAATAATCTCCTGTACCATGTTTAGTGGTGAAACTGTTGATTTTCCTGTGGCAGTAGTCAACATTGATTGTCCTAGCTTTTCCGCAGTGTCAAAGCTTGTGTTGTTGATAAACCTGTGTGTGATGTGATTCTGGGTCGAATACCTGGTAGTACATTTACTTATGTTGAAATTGCAAATGCTGTCACAACGAGAGCCCAAACAAGGAAGACTGACAAACCTTTCCGACCTTTGTTGACTGCCAAAGTTCCACAGTTGGACGTTTCAGTGGACAAGGTGACTGATTTACAGAAAGGCGACAGCTCTTTGGAATCATGTTTCCAAAAGGTTGGACAACCACCAGGAAAGAAAGGGACTGAGTGCTTTGTAGTCAGGAATGGTTTATTGTATCGCTCAGTGATAGGTACTGGAGAGAGAGGATTGTACTGGCAACTTGTGGTTCCCAAACAGTTGCGACCGTCTGTCCTCTTGGCAGCTCATGACGGGCTGTTGAGTGGGCATATGGCCAGCAACAGTACCTACAAAAGAATTGTCCCGTATTTTTTCTGGCCAGGGTATCACAGGGAGATTAAGGAATACTGCAGGGCCTGTGATATTTGCCAGACCTTCCCAAAGGGCAAGGTACCGCGCCGGCTCCTTTGCAATCAGTTCCTGTGATAGAAGAGCCATTCTCTAGAGTCGTGGTGGATATTGTCGGTCCACTGCCTTTGTCTACTTCAGGTTGCCGATACATTCTCACCGGTGTAGACATGGCAACGAGATACCCAGAGGCAGTTCCCCTCAAGACCATTACGACCGAAGCAGTAGCCAACGCTTTGTTTGTGATCTTCTGTCGCACTGGGGTCCCCATGAAATTTTGTCAGACCAAGGAACACAATTCACCTCAGACATGATGAGAGAATTGTTGAGATTGTTGTGTGTCTCGCAACTTCATTCCACTCCTTACCATCCCCAGACAAATGGATTAGTGGAACGATTTAATGGCACACTAAAAACCATGCTGAGGAAATTGATGATGGACAAACCAAAAGATTGGGATCGTTACCTACCAGGTGCGCTTTTTGCGTATAGGGAGATTCCGCAGGAAGCCACAGGGTTTTCTCCTTTCCAGTTAATGTATGGCAGAGTACCTAGGGGTCCTACCAAACTCTTGTATGAATCATGGACAGGTGGAAAACCAGAACACAGTGAACCAATACATGAATATGTACAACACATGAAGACCACTTTGACTGACATGATTGACTTAGCACAAAAGTCGGTGCAGGAAGCTGGTCGTAGACACAGACAGTATAAACTTCAGAAGGGAAGTGACAGAAAATTGTCAATTGGTGATCAGGTGTTAGTGTTGTTGCCCACTGACACAAACAAAATGTTGTTGAAATGGAAGGGTCCATTTGTGGTACTCAAAAGACATGATGTGAATGATTACCTTATTGACATGAATGGGGTACATAAATTATTTCACATCAACATTTTGAGAGAATACAAAAGGAAGAATGATGTGGTGCTTGCGTCATTGTCAGTGCTACCTTTATGTGATGAGAATGAAGGTGTGCCAGAGACTACTTCCAAAGTGTCTATACAAACAGTTCCCACAGTGCAAACTGAAGGTGTGAAAGAGGTCAAATATGATGTTGCCTTGCCACAGGACAAAAGACTAGAAATTGAACAGATCATGGAAAAGCACTCTGAGATGCTTACTGATGTTCCAGGCGTCACTGATTTATGCGAACATCGCATTTCGCTCACAGTATCAAAACCTGTGAATGTTCGGCAGTATCCTCTTCCTTTCGGTTCGGACGACTTGGTCAGAAAAGAAATTGACAAAATGTTACAAATGGATATAATCGAACCATCTTGTTCCCCATTTTCATCACCAGTCGTTCTGATCCGGAAGAGAGATGGTACTGTGCGCTTTTGCATTGACATGCGAGAAATCAACAAGGTGACACAGTTTGATTCTGAACCAATTCCAGATGTGGAAGAACTATTCATTTCTCTCAAAGACAAAAAGTGGTTCACCAAAATTGATCTGACCAAAGGATATTGGCAGATTAAGATGGCTGAGGGTGATAGAGAGAAAACCGCTTTTCGGACTCCACAGGGCTTGTTTTAATTCAAGCGCATGCCTTTTGGGTTATCCACAGCCCCAAGCACATTTGCACGCATGATGAGGAAATTGCATTTGAAGAGGTTCGATGCATTGAATTTCTTCGACGACATTTTGGTGGCTACTGTCAGCTGGACACGCCACTTGTCGTCACTTGACGCTTTATTGAGAGAGTTGTCTTTGCATGGACTTACAGCTCGGCCTAGTAAGGTTGAAATAGGCTATCAGAAGATTACCTTCTTGGGACATGTCATTGGGAGCAATGAGATGTCACCAGAACCAAGCAAGGTTTCACACGTTTTGTCAGTCAGTGTACCAACGACAAAACGACAAGTTCGTTCATTTTTGGGCATGGCAGGATTTTATCGTCGGTACATACCCCACTTCTCAAGCACAGTGGCACCTTTGATGGATTTGACAAAGAAAATGTGTCCAAGCAAGGTGAAGTGGTCACCCGCTTGTCAAACTGCGTTTGACACAGTGAAAGCGGTACTATCCAAAAGTCCTGTCGTGGCATTGCCGGACTTTGGGCAGACCTTCATTGTGCGCACTGATGCTTCATCGGTGGGCATAGGGGCGGTTTTGCTACAGTCCAGGGAGGGGCAAGTGCACCCAATCCTATACGCAAGCAGGAGACTCCTGGACAGAGAGACAAGGTACTCAACTATTGAGCGAGAATGCCTTGCGCTTATCTGGGCCGTGGAGAAATTCCAGCGCTATCTGTTTGGTCGTCACTTCATTGTCGAGACAGATCACAAACCGCTTTCGGTCTTGGAAAACGCTAAACCAACAAATGCGCGTGTTTTGCGCTGGGGTCTTGCACTGCAAGATTATTCATTTTCAATTTTGCCAATCCCAGGGGCAAGTAATTATGAAGCGGATGTGTTGTCTCGTCTGGTGGAGTGAGGGTCATGCGGATGCGTATGCTTGTATTATCATAGCATTAACTTGTTAGACGGAGAACATGTTTTTTGCTGTGAGATGGATTGTTGCAGGAACAAGGCTGATGGAAGACGCTGTCATCCCTCGCTGCACTCCGTAGCTGTCATCCATCGCAAGTTCAAGTTACTTCACGCGTGCGACGTCGACTTATTCAAGGCCAAGTCCAGCCGTTATGTCGTCGTACACGGTGAAATAAACTTTACTAAAAACTGTATGTAGCAAACAAATCTTGCGTTACACGCACTTGCAAAAACACAATGAACTGTTCAAGGACGTGAAAAGACACTATAAACCATTTGGAATGAAAAACATTTTCAATCAACGTTGTGACTCGGATGTTCAAAGATATGGAAAGACAATATGAATCATTTGGATGGAAAAATTTTTTTTTTCAATCAACGTTATGACTCACATGGATGGAAAATTTGATAGTAGAAGTAGAATTGATATGTGATTATTAATTATAAACATATTTTTTTCTGGATAGGGACCAGGGACCTTCGGTCGATTTGTGAATGTTGATGCAACGGCTGGGTATAACTATGACGGGGGTCATAGAGAGTTCTTGAATATGTGGTATTCGAGTTACTTTTTCGTATCCATGTCCTGTGACAGGGGTCTAGGACTAATGTTAATTCTGACGAGAATTTTCATTTAATGGATAGAGTAATATCATATGAAAAATTACTCTAAAGGGATTGAGCATTTGACAGTCGGTGGACTAGTCAAGTATTGAGTGTGGTACTCAATTATTACCCTTGGTGGAGGTTATTTTGAAGCTCTTAATCAGGGATTTTCCCTAAATGGATAAATACACCTAGTTTGGAGCCATCTTCAGAGGAACTTTTCCTCCGTCGGTCGCTGGTCTTCTTCTTCTTCTTCTTTAAAAAAAAAAAAAGTAATAATAGTTTGTTTGTTTTTTCTCCGGGGAAGGGGGTGATGTCAGAAAGTGTTAGTGATAGTTTTTTTAAAAAGTTTTAGAAGTTTTTATAACCTCCACATCTGTGGAGTATGGCCTTGGTGAAGCCGAGGCAACGCAGAGGAATATAAGGCAGTGTCCGACCCGTGTGCGGTCTTTTTCTGAATGCATGAAGGTGTGCGCCGCTTGGTAAGTATAGCTCGGATTTTAGGCTTCAGTTGTAGTTCATTTCGACTTAGAGGTTTAGGATGTTTCGAAATAGGAACAAGAGTTTGTTTAGGTTCTAATATATTTATTCCGGCTTTTGCAGGCATCATGTTTGATAGCTGGGCGGCCGCTGTTGCACACCGCGTTGGCTGAGTGAACTGTAATGTTATGGAGAGCTTGCGTGTGGCTGAAGTTCGCAGTTGCGTGTTGTGGTTTTCGTGTTGAGTCGAGTGTTAGGTTTTGAGCGACTGGAGCATGGGTCTGGGAATGTTGTCGTAAGAATGCTCGGGTAATTGGGAGAGTGTAGGCGTGTGAATTAATTTGTTAGTTGGGCACTTGGGAAGTTATTTAATTTGGTTAGGGGTCAGAGGTTAGGTGAGTTCTAGGTTACAGTTAGGGAGTAGTTTGTTAGGGAGGTCAGTTGGTTTAGAAATAAAGTAATGTTTAGGGTTGGCTAATTTAAGTTAATTGGTGAATATTTGTGTGCAAAAATGTATGTTAAATTAAGAATGTGAAGTTTAAGTTGTTTTTCGTACAAGTAAAGTTGGAACTTGTATTTCGTTGAGTCTGTTATAAATGTTGGAGAGACAGCAGACGACTGTTTGGAGGAAGTGAGTTACATGGTTGTTGTGGGTGTGGCGAAGCGCGAGAGTGAGCCTATTGACAATCGCACAGTTATTATAAAAGTCGTGAGCTGTTAGTGTTTCATTCTCTATTAAACAACAGAGTAAAAAACAAGGTAAACCGGCTCGTGACACAAAATCACTGCTTGCTGATGAACTCATCATCACTAACTACTAAATCACTGCTTGCTGATGAACTCATCATCACTAACTACTAAATCACTGCTTGCTGATGAACTCATCATCACTAACTACTAAATCACTGCTTGCTGATGAACTCATCATCACTAACTACTAAATCACTGCTTGCTGATGAACTCATCATCACTAACAACTAAATCACTGCTTGCTGATGAACTCATCATCACTAACTACTAAATCACTGCTTGCTGATGAACTCATCATCACTAACTACTAAATCACTGCTTGCTGATGAACTCATCATCACTAACTACTAAATCACTGCTTGCTGATGAACTCATCATCACTAACTACTAAATCACTGCTTGCTGATGAACTCATCATCACTAACTACAAAATCACTGCTTGCTGATGAACTCATCATCACTAACTACTAAATCACTGCTTGCTGATGAACTCATCATCACTAACTACTAAATCACTGCTTGCTGATGAACTCATCATCACTAACAACTAAATCACTGCTTGCTGATGAACTCATCATCACTAACTACTAAATCATTGCTTGCTGATGAACTCATCATCACTAACAACTAAATCACTGCTTGCTGATGAACTCATCATCACTAACTACTAAATCACTGCTTGCTGATGAACTCATCATCACTAACTACTAAATCACTGCTTGCTGATGAACTCATCATCACTAACTACTAAATCACTGCTTGCTGATGAACTCATCACCACTAACAACTGAATCACTGCTTGCCGATGAACTCATCATCACTAACAACTAAATCACTGCTTGCTGATGAACTCATCACCACTAACAACTGAATCACTGCTTGCTGATGAACTCATCACCACTAACAACTGAATCACTGCTTGCTGATGAACTCATCACCACTAACAAATAAATCACTGCTTGCTGATGAACTCATCACCACTAACAACTGAATCACTGCTTGCCGATAAACTCATCACCACTAACAACTGAATCACTGCTTCCTGATGAACTCATCACCACTAACAACTAAATCACTGCTTGCTGATGAACTCATCACCACTAACAACTAAATCACTGCTTGCTGATGAACTCATCATCACTAACTACTGAATCACTGCTTGCTGATGAACTCATCATCACTAACTACTGAATCACTGCTTGCTGATGAACTCATCATCACTGTCACGAGTTTGTCACGAGGCCTATGACGATTGACCCATCTAGGGTGGTGGAATTATTCATTTATTTATTGTCGTTGTTGTTGTCGTGTATCCGTCCCTTGATGTGGCTTGTAGTGCGTTTGCACCTTAATGTCGTTCAGCTCAGGTTAGGTTTACTTTCTCTCTCTCTCTCTCTAATTCCACTGCCCGTGCAATTCATTCTGCGGGTTTACGGGTGGCTGGTACCTTTCGCGTGAACTGGCTGTCTCTATCGGCCTCTCGCCTGTCTTTTAATCTGTCGCACGTGCATCATTCCTCTTAGGCTTGAGGTATGCTCACTGTGACGTAGCGTGGCATGTTGGCTGCCATCGTTTATGCAGGTTTTCTTTTCACTCGAGCGGAAGATGTCTCTGAGAGCGCCTGCTCTGTTTTTGGTTCTACACCACTTCGTCGAAGGTACGGTCGGTACCTTCATCCCTATAGTCGGCCTGTAGGGGAGGGACATCACATCACGTCATCTTTTTTCCGCATCTGCTCTGCTGTCCTCTCAACTGGACAGAGGCAGAGAGTCGCTTGACCCGCCACTTTGGGTCACCCACGGGTAGCTGGTAAGCATCAGTTTCGTGGTTTATTTGTTGTTGTTTTTTTTTGTTGTTAGCCGGCTAATTCTTCTCTTTTGCGCAATTTCTTTCGTTTTCAAAATTATAAAAGAAATATTGTTTGAGACCACTTTTTCTGGTTAATTCAATCTTTAACCTGGCCAGTCAAAATTATATCCAAAAGTCTTTCTCCTTTTTATGCATCTGGTGATGCGGTAGTCGGTGGGGATGGGGGAGAACCTGGTGATTCAGGGTTGGTACTTGCTTGGTCTCGCTCGTCCGCCCCTGTCACAATTGCCGGTCTCGCATTCTTCGGCCACCGTCTGTTTGTGTGTGCAAGGGGAACGAGAGTTTTATGTTTGCGAGCGTGCGTACGCATGATTCGTCGTTTGGATGCGTGGTTGGAGAATTGTGTCATTTTGAAATGTTGTTATAAAATGTGTGGATAATTGTGCCATTGAGTTATTATTATTTGCAAATGTGGTGGCAGTTATAGAGCAGCGGTTGCTGTATTTGTTCAGTTCCTAAGAAAGGAAAATGTTGAACGTGAGTGAAGGAAGGATGAAGATATAGATTGATATTTGTTTGTTTAGCCTGTCAATGTAATCTCTTACCTGCTTCGTGTGAGGAGACCTTTTAGCGAACATTCCTAGTTTGGTTTGTTGACTGTGTTATGCTCAGGTCTGTGTTAAGCTGATGTGAACAATTTATTCAGCAAACACCTCCCCTCGCCCATCATGCGAGTGGCTGTTAGGATTAAGCAGCAAATATCGGACCGTACTGACTGCGGGGTTCCAGTACCCTTCTTTCTCCTTCCCTTCCAGTTCCTTCCTTCTCTCCTCCCGGGGGCTCCACCCGATGCTTGCGCTGTTTGGACCGCGCACTGGTTGAGGAGCACGTGGACTTGGCTGGATGGTCCTGGCCCTGTCCGGGACTTTCCGCGACAACGCCCTGTCCCACGGGAGCCATTCTCCACCGTCCACGGACCTCCTGCAGTGCACGTGACCGGGTGTGGGTAACTCTGTGTCGTGCCATTTTGGGGGTGCGCGTGCGTCAAGGGTGTCGGCCTTGAAACTCTATTCAGGAACAGACCCGGTTTGGGGGCGCCTGAGTCGACCCGGTGCTCTCGAAGGACTTTGGAGAGACAGAGGTGTGGGGGAACCACGTGAAGCATGGAAAGGAATGCGTGTGTTGGGATGGTTGATTGTGATTGTGCGTGTTGTGTGTGTTGGAATGCTTGTTTGTGACTATGTGTATGGTGTGCGTGTGTTGAAAAGCTTATTTGTGATTGTGCATGTTGTGTGTGTTGGAATGCTTATTTGTGACTATGTGTGTGCTGGTGTGAATAAATGTTGTATTGTATCGTAATCTTTCTCGTGTGGTCTCTTGCGAGGTGTGTGAGGTCAGTCACTCCCTTCACTCCCATCTAGACCGATCCTGTCAGGGCAGACCTTCAGGGGTCGGTTGTGACATTTGTGGGAGCTCGTCCGGGATGTGAAGGGCTCTGGCTGTCTCTCTCTCGTTTCGCGGAGTACCTGTCCAGTCCTGTCTGTCTTGTATGTGTTTAGTCAGTTTGTCGTGTTTGTTTGTGGGTGGTTGGCTGGGTGACTCTAGTGCGTAGGGAGTCTTCTGGTGGCCTGAAGGAACTTCCGGTGTGACTGGGGAGTCGAGTCGAGACGAAGGGGAATCGACCGCGTCCAGACCTCTTTCCGCCGGGTGCCTCACGCAGTTACGGCCGTAAGACTTTCCTTTCTGGTGCCACTCAGTCTGCCGTTCCCGTTTTGTATTTAACCAGTTTTCTCTACCGGGTTATTGAGTACAGGTGGGTGTATCAGACGTTAGTGTCATTTTTTTTTTGCTTTTCTCCGGATTCCTTCTGCCATATTGTTTTTTTTGTCGGTGAGCCCCACCGCACTGTTGCTCGTGCTGTGGAGCGCGGTGTTGCCAGAGTGGGGGCAGCCTGGACATTTTTTTTTTGTTTTTTTCCGGTGAGCCCCACCGCACTGTTGCTCGTGTTGTAGAGCGCGGTGTTGCCAGAGTGGGAGCAGCCGGACATTGCACGTTGACATTTTTTTTTATTTGCTAGTTTTCAGCTAGTCACCAAGAGACGTGACATATCCGAGCGGTATTTGTTTTTTTTAAAAGTGGAATTGTCTTTCTCCTGTATTTGATAACCGTAGGATATCGTTGTCATGGCAACGTCCGGTGCTGGTGGTATAGCGACGCGTGCGTCGAAAAAGAAGGGTCTTCAAAATGTAGTCCCTACTATTAGTACCAGTACTTCGACTACAGTGACTTCCACTTATTCCCGTGCTGTAGCCGATAGTCCAGCGAGTACTTTCACTACCTCTTCGCTAGGGGATCTTCCTGTTGAGACCCCGACTGGCACTTCCGCTCGGAAGCGTCAGAGTATAGCGAAGCAACTGTGGGCTTCTGTTGAGTCGCAGAAACCGAAACCCTCTCTTCTCCATGCTTCCCCTCATAAGGAGTATGCCCTGGGAGACTTTCCTCATGGGAAAGTCGAGACCCAAGGGACGGGCCAAATGGGTCATCCTCCCGTGTCGGGAGTGGTGAATCCCGCCCAGGACATCACCTCCGTCCTTATGTTTCTGGAGCGACAGCGTAGGGAAGAGGCTGCTAGGCAGGAAGCTCTTCGTAGGGAAGAGGCAACGCTACGTAGGGAAGAGGCAACGCTACGTAGGGAAGAGCTAGATAGGATGGAGGCTCTGCGCAGAGAGGAGACTGACAGACAGGAAATTCTGCGTAGGGAAGAGGCTATGCTGCGTAGGGAGGAGGCTGCCAGACAGGAGGCCCTCCGTCGGGAAGAGTTGGATCAGCGTAGGGAGGAGATTGCCAGACAGGAAGATCTGCGCAGAGAGGAGGCTGCCAGACAGGAGGCTCTACGTAGGGAGGAGATGGAACAACTTCTTTCGCGGGCTCCCGCATCTGTAGGTCAGGGGTTAATCAACAGGCAGGTGATAGAGTTAGAGGCCCAAAATTAAAGCTTCCAGAGTTCAGACCTAGTGAGGACATAGATATGTTCTTAGAGCATTTTGACAAGGTAGCTACTTCATACCAAATGTCTGAGGAACAAAAGGCCATGCACCTTTTTTTCTGGATTATCAGGTGCTGCAAGGGAGTGTGTGCTCACTTTAAATGAAGGCGTGTCTTATGCAGACATGCAGTTGGCTCTGCGTAAGCGTTTCCACCTTACCCCAGAGACGTACAGGAGGAAGTTCAGGTCCATGAAAAAGAATAATGATGAGACCTTCATGCAGTTTGGAGATAGGCTGCGCAAAACGCTAGGGTACTGGCGTCAGTTGGCTAAGCTGGAGCTGGAGGATCTGATTCTCATCGAACAGCTTACCAACACCGTGTCCCCAGAGTTGAGGATCCGTATAGGCGAGACAGCACCTCAGAATTTCGCGGCTGCGATTCATACCGCTGAGGTGTTTGCTGAAGCTCGTAGAGCTTATGGGCATCGCCCAGATACGGACAGGAAGACCCTCACGGGACCTAGTGGCAGTAGGGCGCCAACGACTGCTAGCGGGTCGAACAAGGCAGGCAGTTCATCGGGGACCTCAGCACCCCGACTGTGTTTTCTTTGTGGTCGTCCCGGCCACATTAGGAAAGATTGTCCTAAAGCCGCCGGTAGTCATGGGGCTAGTCCATTCCACCGTCCTCGTGCCTCGGCTCACGTGGGTTCCATCCCAGCTTCTGGTGGTACGGAGTGCCCAGTGTTTCTCTCTGTTGTTGGTTCTTCCTTGGTCGACACCATCAGGGATTCGGGAGCATCAACGATCTTTGTGGATAAGGATTTGGTTTCCCTGAGGCCCGGCGGGGCGCCAGTTATGATGTGTGCGGGTTGGAGGCTGGTTTTACCTCCACCCGTCCTTCTGTACTCATTCCGATTTCCACCCCTACTTCTGTGGCGAAGTATGGGCCATCGCGGTGGAGCGACCTATGTATTCCCTTCTCATAGGGAATACTATCACCTTTGCGGACGGACGCAGTCAGTCCGTGTCTACGGATCTGCCCGTACAGGCGTGTGTGGGAGTTACCACACGCGCCAAAGCTAAGAAGCAGGAGCAGGAATTGCGTCCCGTTCTTCAGCCGATCTCTGACGAGGTTCTTGCTAGGGCTGATCCTGCTACCATGGTCCGTCTGCAGGCCAGGGACTTGGATGTCCAACGCCTACGACAACTGGTGGATCGTCCCGCTCAGTCGGCCCGACACGCCAAGGTGAGCTTTAAGCTCCACAAGGGGATCCTCTTTAGGGTTTTCACTCAGGCAGATAGGGTGGCCAAGCAGCTTGTAGTCCCCAAAGCTTGAGAGAACATGTCCTCCGGCAGGCCCATGATTCACCCATGGCAGGTCATATGGGCTCAAAGCGGACTCTCGAGCGGGTAAGACAGGACTTCTTCTGGCCGGGCATGAAACTCTCAGGTTAGGCAGTACTGCCGCAGTTGCGATGTCTGCCAACGGACAACGCCTAAGGGTCGCTTGAAGCGTGTTCCCTAGGGTCAGTGCCACTGGTTGGGGAGCCATTCAGCAAGGTTGGTGTTGACCTGGTGGGACCATTAATCCACCATCCGATCGCGGCCACCGCTACATCTTGGTAGTGGTGGACTACGCGACTCGATACCCAGAGGCTGTCCCGCTTAGGACTATCGATGCCCCTACTGTTGCTGAAGCTCTCTGGCAGATTTGGACGCGCACTGGCGTGCCCAAGAAGAGGTACGGCCGGAAGTTTGTACTGGAGAGCGATCATCATCCTCTCCAGTACCTGGACCGGATCCGGCCAGTCAGTCGTCGACTCATGGGTTAGGCAGTGGAACTGCAGGTTCACTTTTCGCCATATCAAGGGTCCCAGCAATACGGATGCTGACTATCTCAGCCGAGCTCCGTAGTCAGCACACCCATTGGGGAAATCAGTCAGAGGGACAATTCCCCTCAGCCAGGGTTATGTCCCCTTTTTGACTTGTGTATCAGGTGTAGTGACAGTTTTCACTTCAGTGATGTTAACAGTAGTGAATCATCACCTGTCTCGGATTGCTACTTTTATTGTTGGAAGGTTTGCTTAGTTGTTTGACAAATGTAGTATTATGTATTTCCCTGTGTAATTCTATCGTGGAACGGTTGTATTCGATTTATCGTACTCTGTCGATCACAGAGTGTTGGGTTCGGTCCATTATCGTGAATTTGCACATGCGTCAAGGTTCAAAGGAGCACTGTATCTCAGAGAAACAGATGCTTTTAGAAGGGGGTTTGTCACGAGTTTGTCACGAGGCCTATGACGATTGACCCATCTAGGGTGGTGGAATTATTCATTTATTTATTGTCGTTGTTGTTGTCGTGTATCCGTCCCTTGATGTGGCTTGTAGTGCGTTTGCACCTTAATGTCGTTCAGCTCAGGTTAGGTTTACTTTCTCTCTCTCTCTCTCTAATTCCACTGCCCGTGCAATTCATTCTGCGGGTTTACGGGTGGCTGGTACCTTTCGCTTGAACTGGCTGTCTCTATCGGCCTCTCGCCTGTCTTTTAACCTGTCGCACGTGCATCATTCCTCTTAGGCTTGAGGTATGCTCACTGTGACGTAGCGTGGCATGTTGGCTGCCATCGTTTATGCAGGTTTTCTCTTCACTCAAGCGGAAGATGTCTCTGAGAGCGCCTGCTCTGTTTTTGGTTCTACACCACTTCGTTGAAGGTACGGTCGGTACCTTCATCCCTACAGTCGGCCTGTAGGGGAGGGACATCACATCACGTCATCTTTTTTCCGCATCTGCTCTGCTGTCCTCTCAACTGGACAGAGGGCAGAGAGTCGCTTGACCCGCCACTTTGGGTCACCACGGGTAGCTGTAAGCATCAGTTTCGTGGTTTATTTGTTGTTGTTTTTTTTTGTTGTTAGCCGGCTAATTCTTCTCTTTTGCGCAATTTCTTTCGTTTTTCAAAATTATAAAAGAAATATTGTTTGAGACCACTTTTTCTGGTTAATTCAATCTTTAACCTGGCCAGTCAAAATTATATCCAAAAGTCTTTCTCCTTTTTATGCATCTGGTGATGCGGTAGTCGGTGGGGATGGGGGAGAACCTGGTGATTCAGGGTTGGTACTTGCTTGGTCTCGCTCGTCCGCCCCTGTCACAATTGCCGGTCTCGTGTTCTTCGGCCACCGTCTGTTTGTGTGTGCAAGGGGAACGAGAGTTTTATGTTTGCGAGCGTGCGTACGCATGATTCGTCGTTTGGATGCGTGGTTGGAGAATTGTGTCATTTTGAAATGTTGTTATAAAATGTGTGGATAATTGTGCCATTGAGTTATTATTATTTGCAAATGTGGTGGCAGTTTATAGAGCAGCGGTTGCTGTATTTGTTCAGTTCCTAAGAAAGGAAATGTTGAACGTGAGTGAAGGAAGGATGAAGATATAGATTGATATATGTTTGTTTAGCCTGTCAATGTAATCTCTTACCTGCTTCGTGTGAGGAGACCTTTTAGCGAACATTCCTTGTTTGTAAACAAGTGGGGTATGTTTTGCTCCCATAAGGAAACCTAACACAGAGTAACTTTTATTCAAGACTGGCACAGCCTTTTTAACTTGAATAAAGTCAGACAAATACATGGACGAACAATCTAATAGTGGGGGAAAAACAAGCGCAGGCCAACAACTGAACTGTCTGGCGAAGATTTGGACTTGAGGGGAGGGGAGAGGGGAGTTTGAAGATGGAGAAACTGGGAAAATGAAATTTAAAAAAAAAAAAAAAAAAATGTTAAAGATATGTAAACTCTTCTCTAGCTGCATAAGGGAACCATCGCAATCCCTTTTGAAGGCAGATATATTTGTATTGCCTGCTCCGAGGCCTTTCGCCCGCTGGATCGGGACTCATCAGGGAGACACGGCTGGTTGTGTCTGCGCTCCCGGCGTCAAATAGAGACACACCACAGTCCATAATACTGCGGTGTTCTCACCACCATGGGTGCAAAAAAGAATCCAATAGCACCCCAGAGCAGCCAGCGAAGAGTAGTAAATGCAACCAAACGAAAGTGTGGGGAGGAACAAAAGTTACTGTAAAACTAAAGACATTATGCAAATAATTAAAATGTAGGGGACAGTCTTTGAGCCTACGTCCGAGATCCACCCAAGATGCAAGGGAGATCAAAGACAAACACACAGAGGACAGAGACAAATACAAATACCTAATTTAATCAAGCAAATCGGAAATGAAATGAGGTAGGGAACATTAACGATAAATAGTAAACAAGTGGGGTATGTTTTGCTCCCATAAGGAAACCTAACACAGAGTAACTTTTATTCAAGACTGGCACAGCCTTTTTAACTTGAATAAAGTCAGACAAATACATGGACGAACAATCTAATAGTGGGGGAAAAACAAGCGCAGGCCAACAACTGAACTGTCTGGCGAAGATTTGGACTTGAGGGGAGGGGAGAGGGGAGTTTTGAAGATGGAGAAACTGGGAAAATGAAATTTAAAAAAAAAAAAAAAAAAATGTTATAGATATGTAAACTCTTCTTAGCTGCATAAGGGAACCATCGCAATCCCTTTTGAAGCGAGTATATTTGTATTGCCTGCTCCGAGGCCTTTCGCCCGCTGGATCGGGACTCATCAGGGAGAACGGCTGGTTGTGTCTGCGCTCCCGGCGTCAAATAGAACACACCACATCAAACGGTATTCTCCACGTGGGTTGCACCAAGGCAAAAAACCCAAGCACCAGCAAGAGAAATGCCACAAGAGAAAGATGGAACAACAAAGTTGGGAGAACAAAGTTACATTAAAACTAAAACATTAGAAATTAAGAAAATTTGCTAGCGACAGTCTTGAGCCACGCGAGGATCCACCCAAAAGACAAGAATCAAAAGACAAACAAGACAAAACAATAACAATAACCAAATTTAAATCAAGGAAATGAAATGAATGGGTAGGGAACAGTAAACGATAAATAGTAAACAAGTGGGGTTGTTTTGCCCCATAAGAAACACAAGAGTAACTTTTATTCAAGCTGGCAACCTTTTAACTTGAAAAAGTCAGACAATACATGGACGAACAATCTAATAGTGGGGAAAAAACAGCGCAGCCAACAACTGAACTGCTGGCGAAGATTTGGCTGAGGAGGATGAGGGGAGTTTGAAGATGGAGCAACTGGGAAAATGAATTTAAAAAAAAAAAAAAAAAATGTTATAGATATGTAAACTCTTCTCTAGTGCAAAGGGAACCATCGCAATCCCTTTGAAGGCAGATATATTTGTATTGCCTGCTCCGAGGCCTTTCGCCGCTGGATCGGGACTCATCAGGGAGACACGGCTGGTTGTGTCTGCGCTCCCGGCGTCAATTAGAGACACACCACAGTCCATAATACTGCGGTGTTCTCACCACATGGGTGCAAAAAAGAATCCAATAGCACCCCAGAGCAGCCAGCGAAGAGTAGTAAATGCAACCAAACGAAAGTGTGGGGAGGAACAAAAGTTACTGTAAAACTAAAGACATTATGCAAATAATATAAATGTATGGGACAGTCTTTGAGCCTACGCCCGAGGATCCACCCAAAGATGCAAGGGAGATCAAAAAAACAACACACAGACGGACAGAGACAAATACAAATAACCTCAATTTAATCAAAGCAAAATCGGAAATGAAATGAGGTAGGGAACAGTAAACGATAAATAGTAAACAAGTGGGGTATGTTTTGCTCCATAAGGAAACCTAACACAGAGTAACTTTTATTCAAGACTGGCACAGCCTTTTTAACTTGAATAAAGTCAGACAAATACATGGACGAACAATCTAATAGTGGGGGAAAAACAAGCGCAGGCCAACAACTGAACTGTCTGGCGAAGATTTCGATGCATTAGAGCCACAACTGTCTATCTTGAAAAACGCCATTTTGAGAAATGACCACTTAAAGATTTCACAGGTCTCCGAAAATTACACCTTGCGCGCAGAACTTCCAAACTTGGGAAAAACAAACACTAGATGGTGTTCTAAAGCTGTACAAATGAGGGTTAAAAAAACTCAAATGGAACCCACAGAATTACGCAATCTTAAGAAGTAAACACTCTTGGTCTGAAAAGAAAGGCTTTCATCTTCCCAGAATTTTGAAGCACAACTTATTAACAAGACTTAGAAAGTTGTGGCACACAACGGTAAGACCTTAACTGCTGAAATCCTCAGGCCACAACTGATCAGCTATGGGATAGTGACTTGTGGCCTGGAACATTCCTATCACTTTGCGGTAATAGTTTGGAATACAACTGTCTTCTATGGCTCTAGCCACTTGTGGCATGGACAAACTGTCCCACTGTATGGAACATTTTCAGATCACAACCTGTTATGTACAAGAAAATCAGTTGTGGTGTAAAACATAGTCGTTTTTGTATGTGTTATTCTGGGCAACAAGTGCTCACGAATGAAACACATAGTTGTGGCCTTGGAAGTTTGACATAATTCATGTCTTACATTAGGTAACAAGTGTTTAACAATTCTTGAACCGTGTTTTACACTGAGCTAATTTTGTATTTTACACTATTAATTTGCTCGGAACCACTCCTGATAGAAAAGAATGGACTGGATAGGGTTGTGTGAAGCTGTTGTTAAGGAAAAGGTTAAGATCAATAGCCTATAGAAAATAACGTCCATAGTTTCTGGAAAAAGTCTGTGAACAGAAGACGACACACACACGCATGTACGCACGCACACATGCACGCATGCATGCACGCACACACAGGCAGAGGTGAATGCAACCAAGCCCTAAAGCTACTTTACTTCACACTGTCATGCTAACAAACAAAAATATACAATAGACTGAACACATATGCAAAATTGTGCATGCCTACCTTGTTTGCTGTCTCCAAAATCCACACAAGGATGAATCATCCACAGTAAGAACAACTGTCTACATTGTCACAGTTCGCGGTTTATTCACAAAAGGGGAGTGGGGGTGGGGTGGAGAGAGACTGTTCACTGTATCATTCACAAAAGGAAAACAAAATCTGTTCACTGTATCCTACTTCAGTTCACTGCTTGGTCCACAATGGGAAGAAACTGTTCACCGATTTTCCACAGCAGAAAAAAAGAATAGTCCGCATTGATATAGTTCATTGATTTATCCACAATAGAGAAAGTAAATATAGCATATATATTTCACTGATTTGATTCCACATTAACAAAAAAAAGCGCACCTATTGTTCAGAATGAAAACAGACATCGGCGCACTGTCAAATTCACTCAAATGAAAATTTTACAGATCTTCTTCGGATTCTGTGTCCTTCTCGGTAATGTCTGGTTCTGCAAGCCTGTCTGGAGCCGTGCTGGCGCTGGGCAGCCGTTGGTAGAACTGATGGTGTCGCTGTGGCACAACCCCTAGCCGGCAGAGGTCCAGGAGGTCTTTCTTCTTTGCATCAGACAAAGGTAGACGATCCGTGTACCGCTGAGGAAGGTCCTGCACATTGCTCACAGCTTGCTGGCGACCTCGACGGCTGTTTCCCTTGATCTTCAGGCTCCGAAAACACTCTGTCATATCGTATTTGAAATACAGCGTGTCTTCCTCCTTTGTATACCTGAGCCACTTAATCTTTAGCCAGCTGATTTTGGCTCCTGTGATATCAGTCTTGGTATTCCTCATTGTCTGTGAAGCAAGATGTTGAAGTCCAGAAAGCCTGCATATTCAAGGGGAACTACGGTGTATGGGGAATTTGATCTTGCCATCTCAATGACTGTATGCCACTGATCTGGAATGAAAATGGACGCATTCTTTTTCGCTTTCTCGATAGTAGCATGAATTGAATCACACTCCATATGGGTATGGCCGCTTTCCAGAAACTTTTGGTCGATGATCTGGATGTGATCAATGCTTTTGACCGCATAATTGAAGAGCAGCAGCAACAAACTGATTTCTATTCTGTCCGCCACAGGTATCAGAATACAAGATGACATGGGTGATGTGTTCTGGCAATGACTGGATGTAACGCAGAAGACAGGTGGCAACTTCACAAGATCCTTTGTTTCCATCACATTCATTCCAAACAAAGCAAGACGCTTCTTTGTCTGAAAGTGAGAATACGGTCAGGTTATAAACTGCCAACTTTCTTTTATAATGAACTTGACTTACTAGGCCTAGGGAGCATGGGGTTGTTAGCACTGCCTCCATATCAAATGTGACTGTGTGAATGTCCTCCTGCTTCTGTGACAATTTTTTGTCTTTCTCCTTTTCTTCTCTTGATTGTCGCTTCCTCTCCTGGTGCTCCTCGTACTCCTTCTGTCTTTCTGCTGTCAGTTCCTTAGCACGTTTTCTCCTCCTGATACCTTGTGCAGATGAGGCATTGGTCCTTTTTAGGCTTATGAAATGCCAAGTTGTACTCGGTATTGAAAATCTGTCTGTAGAAGCTAGAGGATAAAGGCACCACCCCTTCTTCTTTACAAGTGTCACAGTAAAGTGAATACATTCTGTTAGTATTCAGCCTTGAGTCTAGAAATTTCCTTCTACTCCCCTGCCTGCAATAATGCTACTCAACTGCTGGAAAGCTCTCTATGTGTCTTTTCACCTTAGACCTATCCTCATCAGCAGTCTTGTTAGCAGGTGTGTGCTTGCCTCGATTATCTTGTCCAATAAATGTCCCATTTTGACTGTGCTGTAGAGCATGTGCGACATGTCCGTGGCCCACATCCAGTGTGGCTAGGAAAAAAGTCTTGCATACCTGCACCTTCTCCCCATCTGTGGTCAAAAAGTAGGTTCTAGAAACCTGTCTCTTGTTTATTACTGGCTCTTTGTTGTCATTGAGGTATGTTCTGGTGTCCTTTTGATCCACATGTCTACAAATGAAATCTTTTTGTCTCTCATATGCATCAAGCCCATAGTATGTGTTGAATATTGCTAGCCTTTTGTCGAAGCCGATTTTCTCTGTGCATCTGAGTCTACATTTGCAGTCTATGTCTTGGACCTGCCTTTTACGTGCTTTTTTCCCTCTGCTGGTCACATACTCCTGGCCCTGTAGCTTCAGCATTTTTCTTGAATTTTTCTTCCACTTCTCAGGCTGTGCTTTTCGTTTCTTCGGAGGTGTCTTTTCTGTGGTGATGTGTAGACTTGCGTTTGTTCTGAAGTTTCATGAGATGGAGATGATGCTTTTGGAGAGTCCTCATTCTCTTGTGGACCAGAATTGCTTGTTAGAGTTGACACTGATGGTGGTGTTGATGGTGGTTCTGGTGGATCTGACACTGGAGGGGTGGTGAAGATGGTGGTGGTGGGAATGTTGGCATGGTGGTGACTGTTGTGTCTCAGGTTCAGCCACTGGTGGGGGTGGAGAAGTTGCATTGATGTGTTGGGTGGTTAATTCTTCGGTCATTCCAAACACAGTGTACAGATGTCTCTTCAGTTTCACACAGCCATCGTAGTGCTCGCTATTATTCAATGCCAGATATGCCAAGTAGATGGGTGAGAAATGCTGCTACCATTCGTTAGAGATGGAGAGATGTTGATGACGTGGTTATTTTTCCTGCTTGTGAAGATTTTCAGTCGTCGCTTTGTGAGGTTGGCCAGCGCCAGCGGCGTCACATCATTAGCAGCATTGTTCCAGAATCCTGATCTTTGCATTTCTTCAAGTGATGTTTTTGCAAACTTCAAAGATCATTCTCACTGTTCACCCCTTCATCAAGGTGAAAAAAGCCAAGGTAGGCATGCAGGTTGTCTTCAATATGTTGGCACAGAGAGGCACGGAGCGTGGTTTCAGTGTGGTTGTCCAGATGAATGGAGGCAGCTTTAAAAAACAAATTCCATCAGGATACACAGGTCTTCTCTCCATGCCATTGGCCAAGAGAAGAGTATCCAGACGTTTGGTGTGAATCCGGACAGCCATGTCATGAAGGGTTTCTTCTCTGTGGCTTTCAGTAATTGCAGTGGCAAGTGAATCTCCCCCTGAAACATTAAAGATATGCTTTTTATGAAGCGTTTTAATTAAGACAGACTTTTAATTCTGTTTGATCAGCTTCTGACAGACCTGCTTTCATCCAAACTCATTCATGTATACACAGTGACCTGGACTCTTTCCAACTGTTTTTATGATATACAATATAATTATAATATATATAGTGTGGCTAGGAAAAAAAATATTATATATATATGTATAGGGGAGGCGGTTGGTCCAATCGGTAAGACGCAAGATCGTGATCTTGTGGTCCCGGATTCGAGTCCCGGTTGAGTCGTCCGTTTATTAGCGGGAGTTGCCATTTGTTCTGACTCTCCTCTCCCATGTCCTTCAGATGAGACTATAAACCGAGGTCCCGTGTGCATATGCATGCAGAAGATACAATGCGCACGTTGAAAATCCCGTAATCCATGTCAGTGTTTGGTGGGTTGCAGAAACATGAAAATACCCAGCATGCACCCGAGGCTTTACTAGCACATTGGGATATGAAGTCGATGAAGCATTAGCTAAATAGCAGATGTGGTGTGGCGTATATGGATATTCTGCACGCTTTGACACCGCGCCTCGGGAACAACTGAAACTGTAACAATATAGTATACACAATACTATATTTGCGTAGACAAAACTTGCTCAATAAGATTCAAGTTACTGGCTTTAGCTAAAATAGCAGATGTGGTGTGGCGTATATGGGATTATTCTGCACGCTTTGACACCGCCTCGGGAACAACTGAAACTGTAACAATATAGTATACACAATACTATATTTGCGTAGACAAAACTTGCTCAATAAGATTCAAGTTACTGGCTTTACTCCCACCCTCAGCCTCTCTCCTGCTACAAAGTCTGTCATCATAAACAATACTGAGGTAATGATCGATACCTTGAGAAGTTCCACGAGAAGATGCTGGCTCATGCTGGTCAAGAAGTAAGCAGGTCTCCTCATCAATTTCAAGATCTGACCAACTTTCGTCAGTCATGGTGCCTGATTGGGAGAACAAAGAAAATAATTAACGCACCAGTTAAATCGTGTATCACAGTCTTCACAACATCTCTTCCTTCAAACGGTGTTTTGCTATTTATTTCAGCTACTGATTTACCAATATGGATGAGCAGCAAAGCCAACTGTACCAGGGGAAAAAACAATGAAGCTACACATATTTCTTTATTCACAGCATTTATTTCATCATATTTACAAGAAAGCTTCTGTGCGTCTTTGAAAATGTGTTCAATTAATACACTTTTGTAAACAAATTAACTGCATGTACAAAATATTAAGGAAAAGGTATTGTGAAAAAGGAAACAAATAGACAGTACATTAAGTTTGTTTCTTATTATTGAGAGAAAGAGGGAGACAGGAAAAAACAACAAAAACAAAAACAGAGGGGGGGGGTGAGAGAGAGAGAGAGAGAGAGAGAGAGAGAGAGAGGAGAGAGAGAGAGAGAGAGAGAGAGAGAGAGAGAGAGAAAGAGAGAGAGAGAGAGTCGTAACATGGTTAGGGATAAACATGTTAGGCATAGCCTATTCTGCCAATATGAGCCTGAAAAAACAAAAAAAAAAAAACAAAAGAGAGAGAGAGAGAGAGAGAGAGAGAGAGAGAGAGAGAGAGAGAGAGAGAGAGAGAGACTTACTGATTTAATACGACGTCAGTGGAGTTGGAAGCAGAAGCAAAAAACTGCCAATGAAGTTTCTTGAATGCAGTGTGAGGGAAAGTGTGAACGGTACAAGCCAGCCGTACAAGCCGGATGTGCTGGTATATAGCCACTTGTTTACACCAGCATCTCCGAATTCTGCCATTCCTGGTGCCTGATTTTCCCCACCCAGAAGTGACCTGCAGGGCGGTGTAATCTAATAGCCCAACCTTTCTCTTTCACTTGCAGGAATTTCCTCAGCCAACAACTGATAACTGCTAGAATAAACACGTTTGGCCTGAGAGTGGTGATTCCCCTTTCTACCATTCCTTCTTGGGGCCACAGTCTGTGACTGCTAGCTGTTCATTTGTGGCATGCAAAATCTGGTTGGATGTGGACAGGGCAACAACTGTTTCTTTGCCATCAACCAAAAACTAATAAATGTTTCATAACCATGTTTCAGCATGTTAAACAGACTGTATTAATACACCTAAAAATATGAAAAAGTCAAAACACAATATTTTCGAGATAAACAGTTGTGGCTCTAATGCATCGATTTGGACTTGAGGGGAGGGGAGAGGGGAGTTTGAAGATGGATCCTCGGGCGTAGGCTCAAAGACTGTCCCTACATTTTATATTATTTGCATAATGTCTTTAGTTTTACAGTAACTTTTGTTCCTCCCCACACTTTCGTTTGGTTCCCATTTACTACTCTTCGCTGGCTGCTCTGGGGGTGCTATTGGATTCTTTTTTGCACCCATGGTGGTGAGAACACCGCAGTATTATGGACTGTGGTGTGTCTCTATTTGACGCCGGAGCGCAGACACAACCAGCCGTGTCTCCCTGATGAGTCCCGATCCAGCGGGCGAAAGGCCTCGGAGCAGGCAATACAAATATATCTGCCTTCAAAAGGGATTGCGATGGTTCCCTTATGCAGCTAGAGAAGAGTTTACATATCTATAACATTTTTTTTTTTTTTTTTTTAAATTTCATTTTCCCAGTTTCTCCATCTTCAAACTCCCCTCTCCCCTCCCCTCAAGTCCAAATCTTCGCCAGACAGTTCAGTTGTTGGCCTGCGCTTGTTTTTCCCCCACTATTAGATTGTTCGTCCATGTATTTGTCTGACTTTATTCAAGTTAAAAAGGCTGTGCCAGTCTTGAATAAAAGTTACTCTGTGTTAGGTTTCCTTATGGGAGCAAAACATACCCCACTTGTTTACTATTTATCGTTTACTGTTCCCTACCTCATTTCATTTCCGATTTTGCTTTGATTAAATTGAGGTTATTTGTATTTGTCTCTGTCCGTCTGTGTGTTTGTCTTTTGATCTCCCTTGCATCTTTGGGTGGATCCTCGGGCGTAGGCTCAAAGACTGTCCCCTACATTTTATATTATTTGCATAATGTCTTTAGTTTTACAGTAACTTTTGTTCCTCCCCACACTTTCGTTTGGTTGCATTTACTACTCTTCGCTGGCTGCTCTGGGGTGCTATTGGATTCTTTTTTGCACCCATGGTGGTGAGAACACCGCAGTATTATGGACTGTGGTGTGTCTCTATTTGACGCCGGGAGCGCAGACACAAACCAGCTGTGTCTCCCTGATGAGTCCCGATCCAGCGGGCGAAAGGCCTCGGAGCAGGCAATACAAATATATCTGCCTTCAAAAGGGATTGCGATGGTTCCCTTATGCAGCTAGAGAAGAGTTTACATATCTATAACATTTTTTTTTTTTTTTTTTAAATTTCATTTTCCCAGTTTCTCCATCTTCAAACTCCCCTCTCCCTCCCCTCAAGTCCAAATCTTCGCCAGACAGTTCAGTTGTTGGCCTGCGCTTGTTTTTCCCCCACTATTAGATTGTTCGTCCATGTATTTGTCTGACTTTATTCAAGTTAAAAAGGCTGTGCCAGTCTTGAATAAAAGTTACTCTGTGTTAGGTTTCCTTATGGAGCAAAACATACCCCACTTGTTTACTATTCCTTGTTTGGTTTGTTGACTGTGTTATGCTCAGGTCTGTGTTAAGCTGATGTGAACAATTTATTCAGCAAACACCTCCCCTCGCCCATCATGCGAGTGGCTGTTAGGATTAAGCAGCAAATATCGGACCGTACTGACTGCGGGGTTCCAGTACCCTTCTTTCTCCTTCCCTTCCAGTTCCTTCCTTCTCTCCTCCCGGGGCTCCACCCGATGCTTGCGCTGTTGGGACCGGCGCACTGGTTGAGGAGCACGTGGACTTGGCTGGATGGTCCTGGCCCTGTCCGGGACTTTCCGCGACAACGCCCTGTCCCACGGGAGCCATTCTCCACCGTCCACGGACCTCCTGCAGTGCACGTGACCAGGTGTGGGTGTCAGGGTTCACTGACATTGCGACTTGAGCCCGTACATGTATGTACTATGTTACTGATAGATCTAGTGGAGTCGACTCATGTTTGAACTTCTGCATGTGCGGACTGATCATGTTCCATGTCAGCGTATCGTGCGTGGTTCGCATTAGAGTCAATATTTCCTCTTTATGTGCTGGGGTGAGCCGGCGAACATTTCCGCTCACGTCGCATGCGTGTGTGTGCGTCAGTGGATATCTGTGTGACAGCACAGCTTGGGAGGGGGTAGGGAGGAATCTTGAGCTTTTTAGTGTTTTGTCCGTGGAAGTGGGGAAATTGGGTCATGCATCATCCTCACTGTGAGTTGCCCAATCATAGTTGACCTTACGTTGAATTGTCCAATCACAGCCAAGTTGACTGTAAAGCAGGCTGGGGATTAGGTGAACTGTCGCTCAGTGTTATTTTGCAGCTGCTTCAGAGTGGAAGTCTCTGACGTTGTGTGTGTTGATTCTATGTTGAAAGTCCTGGTGAACCCTTTTTAGGAACCTTGTGTTCAGGGTTCGGACTTAAGGATTGGCGGAGCTGCCTTGAGTCTGGAGAGGACTGATTCTGTGTTTCTGTGTGATTGTATTCTCTCGCTGTTGGAAGTACAGTAGAAGGACTGTCATTACTGTAATTTGTGAAGACGTGGTTGCTGTGTTTGTGTTAAAACTGTAACCGGTGTTCCCGAGACCCTGGTGGGTGAAGATTTGGTTGCCGTGGTTGGGTGCTGTAGACGTGTGGTCTGGGGGTCCTTGGTGGCGCGGGAAACCCATCTCGGATTGGGGCCGGACACGGTTGGTTAAAGGTTTTGGAAAAATTAGTGTAAAATTTTTAGAATCCTATATCTGAAGGGTTTGGGTTGGGTTGACCCAGGATAGGGGGGGGACTCAGAAGGAAACCCTTACTGTTGTTGTTTTGGGGGGGGAGGGGAAGCGTTGAGGTCCCAGGGGGGGGCTGCGTTAGTCCCAGGAAGGGCTTGGGTTTTGTAATTAAACGGGGTTAAGGTTGCGTTGAGTTTTAAAATTGGATGATTGATTTTGGGCATAAAAGAAAAGGTAGGGTGTTTTGTGATTTTTGGATAAAATTTTACGTGTGATTTTCGTAATTTCACCCACTGGAACCTGGGGTGTCAGTATAACTGTTAGTCTTGTTAGCAGGCCTTAAGCCGGGCCCGGGAATTAATTGTTTTTGTGTTTGGATGTTGACACCGTCGGGAAGTTATGGGGGGAGAACCCCATTTGTTTAAAATTGTTGGTTTTAAGTTGATATGATTTATGTTGCAACTTTATGATGAGTTTTGTCAACCTTATGTGCTGCCTCGGTGGGAACCCAGCGGATATTTCGCTAAGATCAATTTAAAAAAAGATTGACCCCCGGAAGTGTTTTTTGGGGGGGTAGGAGTGGTGTGGTGGGGTTCCCCCATGGTTTGGAATAGGCGTAAGGCAAGTGAGTTTACAGCTGGCGTGAGTGCCCGACGATTTTTTTTGGGCAAATATTGCTTTTTATCTCTTGTTTTCCCCAAAACATATTTTTGGATTTTTATACTTGGGGAATTGTGGGGAAGCCATGCATTTTTTTTTTAAAGGTTTTGCTTTTAAGGAAATACTTAATAGTGCCGGGGAGTTGGACGGGCCTAGGGGTTTAATTTGGCTAAAGTTTGATTGATTGGTCCCACTGTGTGGATGATGTTTTGAAAGAAAGCCGATATAGCTGTTGAAATTTCTTTCTTTTTATACAAAGGATAAAAATTTAGAAAAAAGTAAGGAAATGCTGGTTTTCTTTGGATAAAGTACCATTGGGTGATCTTGTGATTGGAGTAGGTTGTTAGTTAAACTCAATGAAGACAAAATATTACAGTAGTGATTTGCCCCCCTGGGTGGTGCCCATGATAAATAAATCTAGTATGGTAGGGCCCATGAGTTTCCGATAGGTTTTAGTGGGGATGTGCCGATGTGTCCCAGAATCCCCTGAAAATCCTGCCTTAGCGGGGTTGCCTGTAATCCTGTTAGCGGGTCCCTGAACCCTGTTAGTGGTCCCTGTAATCCTGCCTTAGGGGTGACGGGATCCCTGGGTGGGAGTGACAGACGTGGGTTACTTTTTGCTGTGCAGGCCGAGGTGCATGTGAATTTGCGAAAAGGGGTGTTTTGAGGTAACAGCGTTGAACATTTTTTCCCCAGGTCAAGGAAAATGACCCGCATTTAGTCGTGCAGTGGACACCAGGGGGGAAGACACTAGAAAAAATCTTTAGTGATTTAAAAATTTATTTAAAAATATTATTGTATAGGGGTTTTTAGTTGTTGGTAATTTAGTATTACGTGTTTTGTCCGGTGCAGGTTTTCGAGAAAAATTTTCTTTGTGGGTGGCAAAAAAAATTTTATATCAACATTTTTTTATGTTGGAAACGGGTTGGGCCTTTCCCTTGCGAGTAGTTATAGCAACCCCTTTACTAGGTTATTAATTGGTATGGTGCTTTAAGTCCCCATTTTTGGAATGGACGGTTTTAAATTAAATTTTAAAATGTGTGAACATTGAAAATTTGTTGTGTTGTGTGCTTTTCTTTTAGTGTTTGGGTTTTGTCACTTGTTACAAAATTTGTATTTTTGGGATTCTATAGGTTTTTGGGTTGTATTGTGTGGAGTTCTTCCCCGGTTGTGGCTGTGATGGGGGGTAAGTGAATTTTTTAAAAAAAGTTGGTTCACGGTCCTTTTGGGGCCCAATAGCCAAGGTGTTATCGGTGTGGGGTTGTATTGCAGGGTTTAGGATGATGCCCCACGGGGCACTTTGGGGGATTTGACCCAAAAAAGGGTTTAGTTTTAATTAATTTTGCCTTGGTTAGTTTGGTTGTGCAGGGGTGTGTGGACTAGAAATCTGGTGCGAAATTTGGGGTTTAAATGGTTGTGTTTTAGTTTAGGAAAGGATTGTGTGGGGGTAAGTGGAATTTCGGGGTTTGGCCCCGGTGTTGTGGTTTGAAAAAAATTATACGTGTGAATGTTCCTGTTTTGGGCTGCTTTTTTGATGGGGCGTTAGGTATTGTAGGTCTGAAGGTCTGCCCCCCCTATTGGGTTAGGTGTTAGCGAGCTGCATTGGGGAGATGCGGGGGACAATTGGGGGTAAGTAGGAGTTTAAATTGTTTAAAGGAAAGGGTTGGTTAGAGGGAGGTTTAGAGGGAAATTCAGGCAAGTACCTCACTTGAGTGTAAAAAATTAGGAAATCAGAGTAGTCAAAGGGGTGGTTGGAGGGGGGTGCCCAGTAAGGGTGGAGGCATAGCAAAGAGCATCAGGCGTGTAAGACCGTATTGCCCTTTTTGTGGGGTGGAAGTGATTGCTTTTTTTGTAAGTTGTTTTTTCAGGGGGGGCCCCGAAGTGTAAATAAATTTAAAAAAATTTTTTTTTGCCTTTGTTGTAGAAAATATAGTTTTTTGGTTTCTGCCCTTTGTTGGGAAACTATAGTTATTTTTTTGTCTGCCATTGTTTGTGGGAAAAATAAGCTATTTTTTTATGCCAATTATGGTGGTTAATTGGTGTCGCCGATGGTTTTTGGTGGCCAGAGGGGGTGTTTGGTTATCAGTTGTTGGATTTTTCATGTTTTCAGTGTTGGAAAAAGGGCCATCCTATGTAAATTTGACAATCCCGGGGGTCGGTTTGTTCTCGGTGTTGCGGGATCTTCCCAGTTAGTTTCCTTGGAAGGGGGTTTTTAGTTTGGACCCAATATATGGGGTTATGCGAGCGGCCCGGGGGTGGGTTCTTTTTGGCATGGGATTGACCGGTTTTGTTCAGTTCCATTATATGGGACGGGGTTGCAGTCCAAAAAAAAATATATGTATATCCCAAAGTTGTTGTTTTGGTTAAGCCGCAGGAGCGGTTTTGCTAGCTTGGCTTTTTAGTATGTTGCATACCCCAGGAGTAAGTTGGTTCACAACTGGCCCAAGGGTAGGGTCCTCTTGCGGGAAAATCCGGTAGTTAAGGAGCATGCAGGGGGGTTAGGAAGGAGGTTAGGCGGGCAAAGCTGGAACCTGGCCGACAAATATGTTCGGTTAGGTCGAGCATGGGGTTTAAAGGGGGGGGAGTTGGCGGACTTTTTAGGGACGCCTGGAGAGGTGGCCGGAGGAAAGAGAGCAGGAGGCCCGGGAAGAGGGTTGTTAAGCGAGATGCGCAGGGAAAAGAGGAGGAGCAGGGAGGAGAGTTGCGACTTAAGCAGGGGCCAGGGGGGAGGAGTTCGTTCAAACGAGATGCGCGGGAAAAGAGGGGCCGCAGGAGGAAGAGTGCGGCTTAAGAGGGGCCGGGGAAGGGGGTTACGTCTCAAGGAGATCGCAGGAAAGAGGCGGGGCCAGGAAGAGGAGTTAGTCCAAGGAGATGAGGTTAATTCAAGGGGGTGGGCACAGGGCCCCCGGATAGAGGCGCGAGCAGGCCTGAGGGCGAGGACAAAGGGAAGAAGGATGCAAATAAAGAGAGAGAGAAGGGTGGGAGAAGGGGCGGAAGAGCAAGAGAGAAAGGGCCCATAGGAACGCAAAACTGGTTATAGAGATGATGAGGTGTAGGGAATACCTCAGCATTTTTAGCAGGTAGCCAAACTGTGTGGTTGGATCCCAAATGCATGGGATGTCCCGTTAGTGGGTTGCCCCAAGGGAAAGGTAGGGATGCAGTCCCCAAGTTATGCGTAAGTTGGAGGTTAGCAGAAGTAAAAGCGCCTTGCTCAGTATTTTGCTCGCGGAAAGCCCACCGTCAAAAAGTTAGAAGGATGGAAAAGAAGGGGGGGAAAGTTTGGCAGATGTGGCGGTTAGGGCTGTTTCTCCCCTGGTGTGTGTTGTGACAAAGGGCCCCAAATAAACCAATGATGTTTACAGAGTGGGATTCTCTAATGTGAAAAAAAAGGGGGAAAAAAAAAGTGGCGGGGGGGCGGGGCCCGTGAAGGCCCCGGTGGGGTCCAGGGGCAAGGCCCCTGGTGGGGGTCAGGGGCGAAGCCCCCTGAAGCTGAAGATTTTTTAGAATTTAACCTGCAAAAATCAGCATCTGAGACACCAAAGTATTCAAAAGTATTAATAACCTTGATCCTACAAAAAAAAAAGACTTTCTCACCTTCGCCATTGATGTCTGTCAGGAAATCATGAAGACCATTGACACAGGATTGGTGATTTTCCAGTTGCTAATAGTCACACAATTTTCCAGCAGTTGCAAGTCAGTTTCTCATTACTGTCCTTCACATCACCACATTTCAGCGAGCAGTTTAGTTTCTAATAGTAATAGCCATCCTTCAAAATACTTATTAAAAAAGTTTACCTGAACACCAATCAAATAATTTCTTATAGTTGTCCTTCAAAATACCACGGAGGATTCTGATTCCTTTATAGAATAATATAAGTGAGAGAGTTGACAAAGGATCATATTCAAAGTGTGCAAATTGTGAAGGTTTTAACTCATTGTGTGCCCACAAGCAGTTGTTTTTTTCTTTTCAACTTGATCCATCTCTATTACAATAAGAAAAAAAACACTTTCACACTTCTGATACTCCTCAACATTAATGATGTCACTTGCTAAATCTAGTCACCAGAGTATAAGTATGCATGCATATCTGCCGGTCTGCTCGTTTGTATGAATGTGTGTAACTGATCCCCCCCCCCCCCCCCCCCCCCATGATATCTATACCAGAAAAGAAAAGATTTTTGTGACGCGGTGGTATAGGTAAAAAACATCTTATTATTATTACTACTACTACTACAATGACTTTTTCCGTACTATCGCTGTTTTGTTTGCTTGTCTGTAGAATGTCAATAACACCCTTGCAATTTTTTTGTTTTGATCTCTCTCTCACTAAAATAGTTTTGTTGTATGCTATTTATTACGTAAAATATTGACTACACAATTGTGTATACTGTGACATTGATGGAACCTGTTTTTTCGAAGAGAACCTTCATTGCAAAATAATCAGCTTGATGATTGTGGGCATTACCCTACATAAAGAAAAAAAAAAAAAAAAAGGGGGGGGGGGGGGGTTTTAAAAAGATTCATCATATCTATCTGGAGATAACCTGCAAATTTTTAATTTCATTACTTCAACAAAACAAATAGATTACTTTTCACAGAGAGAGGGGAAAGAGAGAGGGGAGAGGAGAGAGAGGGGAGCGGGGGGGGGGAGGGGGGGTGGGGGGTTTAGACTCGCCGAGCTCCAAAACCGTCCAAGAGTCTCGTTTGTAAGACGATCTTTCACTTTCCTAGGTGTTTTTTTTCACCCAAAAAACGTTTTTGATCAATGCTGCTTCCCCCGGGGCCCAAAACTTGATCGCGTAAATTAAACCCCATGTGCGGGACTGTTGTCCTGGAAATTTTTTTTTTCCCCTCATGCAGTTTTTCAGTTTTGAAAATTCAAACTGTGGTGGGGCCCCCTTTTTGGGAACCCGGGGTTCAGCATCATTTTTTGCGCTCACTTCCCCCTCCAACCACTTCCAAGTCCATTTTTTTTTTTAATTAAAGCATCGATTGCTTCGCAAGAACTTTCCGCTTCTGCTATCTGACGAAACATTCGGTTTTCCCCAAAACCTCGCCAAACCGAAAAAAAATGGCGTCAAAAAAAAATTCGAAAAACATTTTTGCCGCGTTCTAAAACATCAACTTCCGCTTTGATGGTTTTCCGGTTAACCGAGAATGAAAAAAAGACAGCAGTCTCGCCCGGCCCAAGAAGAAACCCGGAAACATCCATTTGCAAACCCGGAAATCAATTGAGAACACAATATCGATCGACCTCCGCCGTACATTGCTTAATCCCCAAAACCTACCTCTCCCCCCCCCCCCCCCCCCCCCCAAATTTTTTCAACGGATTTACCCGATCTCAAAAACGCCCCCGGGGGGAAATTCAAAAAGAGGGAAAATTTCCCCCAAATCGGCGGAAAAATCCCATCTCTGCTTAGTTTTAATTCCTGCGGAGCCCCCTTTTACGACCAGTTTTTTTGCTGATATTTATAAAAAAGGTTTGAAGGAATCATCCCCGGGAAGGAGGGCAGAAGAAGGGGCGCAAGTGCTCCCCCCCGCCTGGCAAGAGGCCAAGAAGCGATGAGGGGGGGTGCAGAAAAAACGAGCCCCGCGGGTCGCTCAGGGCAATAGTAGGGGGCAATTGCTCCCCCAAAAGAAAAACCAACGTGCAGTCCCCAAAAGGGGATAGGGCCTGTCCAGGGGGGAGGGCGGTGTAACACCACAGTCTTTGGGTTTAAGCCCGGGGGGGGAGGGGGACGTTTTTGGGGGTCCCCGGGCGCCCAAAGGGCACCTGAGTGCTTTCTTTGGCCCAAAAAAAAGGCTTGGTGACAAAGGTAGCACAGGGGGAAAGGGGGAAACCCAAACCATCAGTGGCTAGAGTACTGGCAGGGGCCGAGTTAGAGACCCCTCGAGGCAGGGGGCCCACCGCCCCTCTGCATAAACGTGTGTTTCGAAAGCTTACACCCCCGGTCCCACATTTAAACCGTGAAGGGCCGAAGTGTGAGGGGTCTAAGAGACACTGGAGCTACATATACTGTAGGGGGCTGAAGCCCTGGTTCCCCGGGAAAGACTACTTTGGGGAAAGGTGGTGGAGAAAAGATGGTGAGAGTGGCACTTCGTACAAGGTACCTGTGGCCAAGGTGAAAGGTATCGTCACCGTTCGTGGGGGGAAAAATTGGGTTGTACTAGTTTTTTAAAAAAACCCTTTGAAAAAGGGTCCTAATGGGGAAATTTGGGCTCCCTAATAAAGTGGGAAGATGCACCGCAAAAAAAGTACCTTTACGCAATCCTACAGCGTAAATGGTGTCATAAAACCCCGCGCTAAAGGCCAAGGGGGCCAGCGAGAACCAACCAAGGGATTTGCCGCCAAAGCAAGTCATTGGGGGATTTTTTAAAAGGTCAAAGGAGATGCAGGAGGAAGACCCAAGGGTTGGATGCGCCCCGGCGGCCCAAAAGAATGGGTCGAGCTCGGTCAGGCCCATGCTTGGTGACTTTTTGGAGACCAGGATGCTCTTGGTGAGGACGAACACCACGCCACATAACTAAAAACCCAAGGGTTTTCCCCCAAGCATTGGGCTTGAGGTATAAAGGGAATGGTCATGATGTCCCCTTGGCAGGACAAAGGGGGACAAAACCGAAAAAAACTAGAGGCTGCAGGACTTTACTGGCCTGGAATGTGAAAGGAAGTGGCTCAGACTGCAGTTAAATGCCTGAAATTTCAAGAGCCCTGTAAAACAAAGGGGGAGTGCCCCCGGTTCCCCCAAAGGGGAGTTTCCCCTGCACAGGAAACCCCATTCAACAAAGTAGGTTCATCGGGGGACAGGGTTTGGGGGCCCCACCTACTCCGGGGAACAGGAGGGTTTTTGGCTAGCAAGAAACTCTTGCCTGCCGAGAAAAAATGGCCCAAAATGGGGGAAAAAAAAATGCCTAGCATTTTGGTGGGGGGAAAGTAAATAAGTTCCCGCGGGAAAACCTGAACGGTACAAATTTTGTGATACGGGGGGCCCCACTCCCCCCTTGCAGTATCTCAGCGGGTCAATTTTCGACAGTGGAAGGGTTTCCCGGGGGGGCCCACTACAGCTGAAAGCCCTCCCATTTAAAGGGTTTTGGGGGTTTACCCCGGGGGGATCAAAAATGGCGCAGCTGATTTACTTCAGTAGGCGGGGTTTGGGAATTGGGGGTATCGGGGAGAGTATTGTTTTATTAGCATACTGGGGTTTTGGGGAAGCTTTTGTCTACCTGTGTTAATTTGCGTAGATTAAATTTTGGAAAGGGGGGTATGTCAGGGTTCACTGCCCATTGCAAAATTGCCCCCCTTTAAAAGTTGTACTATTTTCTGATAGATCTAGGGGGAAGTGGGACTAAAGTTTGAATTTTTGGGCATGTGGGGGACTGTTTCATGTTCCATGTCAGCGATCGTGGGGGTTCGCTTTTGAGTCAATATTTCCTCTTTATGGCTGGGGTTTGACCCGGGGCAAACATTTCCGCTCACGTCGCATGCGTGTGTTTTGGGGCAGGGGAAATATTGTGTGCCCGCACAGCTTGGGGGGGGGTAGGGGGGAAATTTAAACCCTTTTTGTTTTTTTGCCCGGGGAAAAGGGGGGGAAAAATTGGGGCATGCATCATCCTCACTGTGAGTTGCCCAATCATAGTTGACCTTACTTTGGGTTTTGTCCAATCAAGCCAAGTTGACTTTTAAAGCAGGCGGGGGTTTTGGTAAAACTGTCGCTCAGTTTTTATTTTGCAGCTGTTCCCAGAGTGGAAGTCTTGACGTTGTGTGGGGGTTGTTCTATGTTAAAAACCCCGGGGGAACCCTTTTTGGGAAAACCCTTGTTTTTCGGGGTTGGGCCCTTAAGGTTTGGGGCGGAGCTGCCTTGAGTTTTGGAGGGGACTAAACCCTTTTTTTTTCTGTGTGATTGTATTCTTCTCGCTTTTGGGAAGTACAGTGGGAAGGCTGCCCGTTACTGTAATTTGTGAAGCGGGGGTTTGCTGTTTTTTTGTGTTAAACTGTAAGGGTTTTTTTCCCGGACCCGGTGGGTGAAACTTGGTTCCCGTGGTTGGGTGCTGGGACGGCGGGCTGGGGGGGGCCCTTGGCAACCCATCCCCGGATTTGGGGCCCCGGACAGGGTTTTGGGTTTCCCAAGGTACTTTTGGTAAAAATTCCCAGTGAAAGACATTTTAGTTTTTCCTATCATCTAAACGGGTTTTGGGGTTTGGGGTTTGGGACCCAGGATAGGGGGGGACTCAAAAGGGAAAATCCTTATTTGAAATTGGTTGATTTGGGCAGCGGGAAAGGCTGGAAGCGTCTGGGGTGCCGGGCAAGGGGCCCTCCCCTTTAGTGCCGGGAAGGGCTAGGGGTTTTTTTAAAAAAACCGTGTAATGGTTGCGTTTTTGGTGGGTTATATTGGATGATAGTTTTTGGGGGCATGTAAGATAAAGGTGGGGTGTTTTGTGAAAGTGTGAGTACATTTATTCGTGTTATTTTTTCCCCGGAAATTTAAAGCCACGGGAACCGTCGGTGTCGTAGGGATCTGTTAGTCTTGTTAGCAGGCCTTTTTGCCAGGCCAGGATTAAATTTGTATTTGTGTGGTTGCTATACTTTTGACCCTGCCCTGGAAGTTGATCAGGGGAGACACCCCCATTTTTTTGAAATTTGTTGGTTTTAAGTTGTTTTTGATTTTTGTTGTCAACTTTATGATAAATGGGTTTGCCCAACCTTATGTGCATTGCTCAGTCGGTGGAGAAAGGGCCCAGTGGATATTTCAGCAAAAAGATCAATTTTAACAAAGATTGACAGCCCGGAAGTTTTTGGGGGTAGTGATGGGGTGTGTGTGGGGTTGCCCCATGGTTTGGAATAGGCTGAAAAGTTGCAAGTGTTTTTTAAAAGAAATGGGCCAGTGCCGGACCGACAGATTTATTTTGGGCAATAAGTATCTCCCTATTTTATTCTTTTTTTCCCAAAGGGACATTTGTTTGGCCCTTTGTTCAAAAACTTTGGGGAATTGGGTGGGAAGCCAGGCATTTTTTTTTTTTAAGGGGTGGTTCTGTTATCTAAGGAAAGTCTTAATAGGGGGCCGGGGGAAGTTGGACCGGGCTAGGTGGTTAAGTTGGACTGAAGTTTGACTTGGGATTGTGTACCACTGTGTGGCCAGGGGATTTTTTGTAAAGTAACCCCGTTTATAGTCGTCTGAAAATTTTTTTCCTTTTATACAAATGGATAAAATTAGACAAAGTTTATTTGCAATGCGGGTTTTTTCTTTTGGGATAAATTTTACCTTTGGGTGCATCTTGTGATTGGAGTAGGTTAGTTATTTAAGACTACAATGAGAGACAGAAATTCAAGTATTGACTTTGACCCCCCTGGGTGGTGCTCAAGAGAACGGGGAAAGGGGCATTCGGGGGCCACTTCCGCCTCACTCAGTTCGGGGGGAAAGAAACCCCAAAATTGCCCCTTTCCCGGGTTCCCCTAAACAAGTAAGACTTAAAACTACACCACACATGCACAAACACAAAAAAAGGGCCCCCCCACTCACAAACACACACACCCCAACACACAACACACACACACACACACACACACACACACACACAAACAGACACACAAAACACACACACCACACACACACAAACTCTTTCTTTTTTTCTCTCTCAATTTTTTTCCATAAAATCGGCCACTTCTTTGACTAATTTTCAACAAAACAAAACTTTGTCATAACAGGCAGACACGGGGCTGAAACTCGACCATTAAATTTTTACGGCTCGCGGCATTTTTGGCCCCTACCCTTTGTCCTGTGTAAACGAAACACACTAGTTTTTTTTGGGGCCACTTTGCATCAGAAATTCGAGATCGAGGCTGTCGACGTGGAAACGACCCAGGCCGTCATTTTTGAGCCACCACTCAAGAAGGGCTGCGTTTTTCGGGGGGTTTGTGACCATTTGTTTTTTTAAATTGTGTTTTTTTTAAAAAGGGCTAAAAACGTTACTGAAGAACGGGTTTTTTTATTCGGGCCATAATTTTTTATTTTAACTGCATTTGGGAGAAATTTTTTAAAAAATTTATTTTTGATTTAAAGTCAGTAAAAGGGCAAGTTTAACAAATTCCCCATGTTTGCCCCCAAAAAGGTTAATTTCTTAAGGCGAAGGAAAACCCAGGGGTGATTCGTACTTGTTTGGGATTTTTTAAACCCTAAGATTCATTTTTATGGGGCAAGCTGTTTTGGTGTATTAAGATGTGTATATTTTTCTACTTCAAACCCATTCATTTTTGGGCCTTTTAAAAGTGTGCCCTTTTTGCAACTGAATGGCGATTTTGAATTTTCCTGGCAAACAAATGGGTTTGGGTTGGGCAGACCTTAGTACATCTCCCGTTGGGAGGGGGTTTTGTGTGGCTAGCATATCTTCATATAAATGTTTCCCAAATAAAACAATGACGGATGTTCTAAAACCCCAAAAAAACAAAGTGTAACGGGATAGGCTGACACAGCGAGACGCGCCCGATTGTTTACACAGCGCAGGCAAGGGACCCAAAAAATCAAAAAGCGAGAGACTGGGCTTCCCCAGGTGGGGGGGTGGGGGGGGGGGGGGTGTATTCTTTTCAGGTTGCCCAGCGCGCCAGGTTTTTTTTAAGGGGGGTTTGTATTGCCATTAAATTTTTTTTTGGGTAGTGAAAGGATATTTACGGGGTTTTGTCCGGTTGGTTTTGTTTATATAATTTTTTGGGTTTCATGGGCAGAAAAAAGATAGGGGGAAAATTTTTAATGACAATACTTGAAAAAGCTTTTTGAGTACCATGCACAATTTGTTATTTTTTTGGATGAGTTGAGAGGGGCGGGGCCCTTTATTTCCGCAAACAAAGAAGTTTGCTCGTTTGTTGAACCCTTTTTTAAGCTAAAAGGTTTTCTACAGTTGGGTCTTTTTTTACAGAAGTCTACTCTTGGGGAAGGATTTGTTTTTAAATTTTTTAAGCAGTGGGGAAAATTTAAAAATTTATTGGACTATTTCCCGCCAAGAACTAATTCAACTCCAAAACACACTCCCCCTTCAAAGTCCGCAGCAGTGAGAGAGAACCAGCGCTTCACCTGAGCGGCCCAAAGGTCACAGTAGCAACCTTTTCCCTTTAGGGGGTTTTTAAAAACCCTAGAGCATTTAAAAAGGTTACAGTGGCAAGCCGTTTCTTCAGCGCTTCCCCCTGGGGGTTAAAGGGGCACAGTGGCAAGGGGTTTTCCTTTAGCGCTTACCCTGAGCGGCCCAAAGGTTATCAGCATTAAATTTCAGATGCGCTTTGTCGCTTTGCGCCCTAGGGCCTTTTACAAACTTTTAGGCGGGCCCTTTTTTAGCCTCCAAAAGCATTTTTTAAAAAAAAAAAAACCACTAGGTAACTCTGCCAATCCAGCCCCAAAGCCTGGGGGAAAAAAGGGGAAAGGGGTTTTGGCATAAACTTTTTTTTGGGGCATTTGGTTTGGCTTTTTTGTTTTGCAACAAAAAAGCCAATGCATCACAAAAAAGCAAGCACCTGTTTCCCACTAAGTGGTGTTACACAAAAACAAATAAAAAAAAGCTCTGTGTACACCACACACACACACCCCACCCCCCAATCCCCCCCCAAGTTTTTAAAATTAATTTTTTTTAATTAATACTTAAGTTCTTAAAATTTTCTTGATTAATTTTTAATTAATTTCTTGATTAAGTTACCTCAAGATCATAACTGGCACCCTTTAAGTAAACCAAGTTCTTTTAATTTTTTAAAAAAATACAAGCATTTTTTTTATTTTAAAATTTGCAGATCCCAAATTTTTTAGTACACACACGCCTCAAAAAACGCGTCATCGTTGAGTATGTTTTGGCTCAGGTTTTCTGCATAGTTTTTAAAGGGGGAAGGTCTTACCCCCAAAGCAACCACTTGATTAAAATTTGGTCTATGGAAATGTCTTTTATAGCTCATGTCTTTTTTTATTGACTTTATCATTTTAAAATTCCCATGATTTATTTTTTTTAAAAATTTTAAAAATTTTATTCCATTTTTTAAATGGATCAAAATGTGCTTTGGTTTTTGGGCGGTTTTGGGGGCATTTTGTCTTTTTCTGTATTTAACGGTTCAGGTTTTTTTAAACCCTTCTTTTCGTTTCTTTTTGCCATTGGGGTATATTTTTTTACCCAAAAAAACCCCCCCAACGCAGCAAGGGCCCCAAAAAAATGGCAAATTTTTTTAAGTTCAAATTTCCCATGAAGACTTTGGGGCCCTTGAATCCATGGAGTTTTTATAGCTGGCTTTAAATCAACTTTTTCTGGCTTTGGGCCCGGTTTTATTTTTTTTTTTTAATGCTGTAACTTTAAAATTTTTTTTGCCCTTTTCCAAACTCTGCTAATTTTTTTCCTGCTTCAACACGCCCGGGGTTTTTTTAAGGGTCTCCACCGGGGTTCAGTTTTTTTCTGGGTTATTTTCTCCCCCCCTGTTAAATGTTTCCGGGTTTGGGATGTTTTCCCAAGCCTTTCTTTTTTAAAAGGAAATAAAATCTATATGTTTTAAAAAGTTATTAATCCCATGTTTAAAAGGCGAAAAACAATGTTCCTTTTTCTGTAGTATAAATCACCCCTTTGGGAAAACTCAAATTGCCCTTTGTTAAAACGGGGATCTTGCGAAAAATTTATACTTTTAAGATCTTTTTTCAGAATCAAATGGGAGAAAAAATTACTGACTAGTTTGTGTAAAAACAAAGACCCTTTTCCCCCCACCCTTTTTACCTTTCCCTTCCCCCCAGCTGGGGCTTCATACCTGTTATGATATTTTAAAAATGTCTTGGGGCGCCATCGTTGAATCTTTTCAATGCTAAAATTCTTTCCCCCCGGGAAACCCCCCCGTTTTTTTTTTCCCCCAAAAACACGCTGCAAAGAATACAAGCCTCCCCCTTTTTTGGGCTTTAACAGCTTAAATCACCCAATTTGGGTTTCATTCAAAATTTCCCGGGGGAAGGGTTTTTGGGCCCCCCTTTGGGTAGCTGTGGGAGATCATCACTTTTCATGTTTTTTAAAAAATTTTAAAATTTATTTTTTTTTAAAAAAATTTTGGGGAAACCGAAAAAAACTGTTGCAAACCTTGTTTTCCATTCTGCTGTTATTGGGGGTTCAAAAGTGAAAGGTTTCCCCAATGTTGGGTTTTAAAAGCTGTTAAAAATTTAAACCACAGATTTGGCAAACTAGATTTTGAGGATTCGGAAAAAAGAAAATTCCCAATCATGGGGCAGCTTGGGGTTTCCCCACGAAAGATTTTCAAAGTCAAGAAAGGGAAAATAATTCCAAACAATTTTAAATATGTAAAAAAAAAAAAATACATTTAAAAAAAAATGGCTTCACTCGCAATAATGATGGGGGGGGGGGGGGCCGGGCGCTGGGGTAAATTGCGTTTTCTTTTAGTGGCAGTAATTTCGCATTTAGAAAACGGGGGAATGGCGGCGAGGGGGAAAAAAAAAAAACATAAAAAAATGCTAGGGGAGGAACTAGCAGCTGCAAAAAAACGCCTATGAAAGGGGGGAAAATTTTGGCATTTTAGATTTTATTAATGACACACTAAAAGACGGGGGCATGCAGTTTTACACATTTAAAAATGTTGATCAACCCAAAAAAAACAATATTATCTTGAAACGGGAAAAACCAATCGAAAAACCCCTTTTCCCCCAACCAAAATTAGTGCCCTTTTTTTAAACCTCAGAAAAAAAAAAGATGCAAAAAATTCGGGTTTATTGTCTTTGGTTTACCGTTTTGTATTTTGTTGCACATAATTTTGGGCTGAATAAAAAAGAAAAAAATTAAATTATTCGCCCAAAGGATTTTTGGAAAAGGGCATCACAGAAATTTAAAAAAGCTAAGCCAAGCGGCAGGAGTCAGTAAAACAAACGGGCAAAAGAAGGGTTATCTAAAAAAGCGTTTTGGGCCCCAAATTTTTTTACCTGCACCTGGGGGAATACAGAGACCACATTTTGTAAATACAACTCCCAAACGAAACCCATCAAATGGATCTTTTTATTTTTTCCCCTTTGATAGGATTAGACGAAAAAATTTTTTTAAGTCGCACTCACAGTCTTTTGACATGGTTTCAAGTTTACAAAGTTTGCGGAGATTAAACAAAAGAGTGCTTTTTCTGTTGCTTTTTGCTATAAAATTTGATATCCAACGGGGGGGCCACAAAACTTACCCTCGAAATGATTAAGGGTTGTTTGATGGAAAAGAATTTAAAAGGCCCAAGTGAATCAATTATTGTTTAAAACACAGATTTAAACTTTTTAAAAGGGGCCCTTTCCCGGGGGGTTCACAGATCACACTTTATTTTAAAAAATTTTAAAACAAACGGGTTAGCCGAAAAAACTTTTTTCCTACCAGTATCACAGGGGACCCTGTTTGCCCAATTTCCCTCGCAACACAGAAGGGGGTTAGAAGACGGGCCCTCATTTTTTTGGCGCGAAATTTAAAAATTGAAAAATTTTAAAAGGGCTAAAACCAAAAAAGCAATAAAAGAAAAAACAATAAATTTTGCTGAAAGACTCCAGAAACCCCGGAAAACTATTACCGTTTTTTTAAAAGAAAAGGTACCTTTTTTTACCGGGGGATGCAAAAGGGGGAAACACTCGCATCGGGGAACCCTGACCCGGGTTTTGGAAATGTTGATCCATATGAAATAAAAAAATTGAAAAAAGGGTAATCCGCCCTTTGTAAAATTTGGGAGAAACTGACAAAACCCAAAACAACCGGCTCCTCAAAGATCTTTTGTAAAAGAAGAACTGCAGAAAATTTCCCGCCAGAACATTTACCGTTTTTTAAATTAATTTACGGTTCTCCAGGGGCCCAATTGCATATGAAAACTTTTGGTTTTAACAAACACCCGTTTTTGGGGTTTGTTCTATCAACGACTTCTTTGTTAAACGTTTTTTTGGGGAACCCCTCATGTAGATTGGGATCGCATTTTTTTAGTTGTCATGATAAAAAAGTCTTATTGCCAAAAAGGGTTTCTTGTAGTTGTCATGTGTTTGGTTTGACTGCACAACGCTGCGAAAAATTTTCCCTTCCCTTTCTTAAGGATTTTCTCCTGGCTCGAAATACTGTACTTTTTTTGCCCTTTAAAACCCCACATACTCCTTGATCACCTTTCAGATAATTCATTTCCCTTATTTTCCTAAAAATTCCCTTTTTAGTAATTTTAATGCAAAGGCCCAATTTTTTAGGGAATCTGATTGTACATACCCTCCTCATGTTTCCTTTTGCTACTTCGATTTTCCCTGTTTTTTATAAATATCTTATAGGGAAAATCTATAACAACTATCTGTATCTGTTTAAAGTACTTGGACTCAGGATTCGAGGGTTAAAGTAGTTTTTAAAGAAATTTTAACATCAAAAGCTTTGATAATTCTAAAACAGAAAACCCAAAAAAAAACGGGGGTTTTTCCCCAATTTTTACCCTTTTTTTTTTTTCATCATTTGCCCCAAAAGCGATCATTTAAATCTTTAAAGTTTCCCGTTTAAATTTTGGTTTTTAAAATCGTTAAAAGCTTCGTTCTCTTTGGTGACTAAAAAAAACAAACTTTTTCGCTTGTGCGGATTCTCCATAGTCCTTTTTCCAAAAAAGTGTTGTTATCTCTTTAAAAAAGGGCCTTTTTTTTGAAAACATCTGTGGATTTGGTTCGGATCAATGTTCTTCATGATGGGTTCAGAAACTGTTCTTGATCGAAAACAATTTTGCGATGAACAACTGTTAACTTCAAAAACCCGGGCTTTAAAAAAAAATTTTTAGAAAAATCTGTAAAGACAGACATAATTTTTTTTTTCCTCGAAGTTTTTTCACAAGTTTAGGCGGGTTTTTTTCTTTGGGTCCTTTTTTTAGTTTCTGCCGCAAAGGATAGTCATTATTTCAGGGGAAGGGGTTTTATGAGGATATTCTAAATTTAACTTTGGGAAAGAAACCACGCTTTGGGGACAGGCCCAAACTACCCCAAACCCCTTTAAGGGCCTTTTTTAATATTATTTTTACCCGTGTACATTTTAAAGTTGGGTAATGGGAAACGATTGCGCCCTAAACCCATCCATACAGATTGTTTGCATTAAAATACTTTAGATAGTTAACCTTTTACTTGGATAAGATCTAGGGATTTGTTTTTTTGGGGTTTACAGTAAAAGGGGCCACGCCATACTTAAATTCCCCCACGCAATCCCTTTTCAAACCTGGAACATTGGTAAATTTTGAAAAATAAATCAAAAACTGTTTCCCAGTAACTTTAAGAAAAGCGTTTCCCCGGGTCAACCCGGGCGCAGAAATGGAATGGCGGGGATCCGGCTATAATGTTTCATGCAGGTCTTCTATATTTTTAAAGCGTCCGCCAACAAACCCTGTATCCGCCATTAAAAAGGAGTCTGATGTCTCCCCTTTGTTTTACAATTTTAAAATTTTTTTCCCGCACCCTTTAGCATGGGTAATTTGGGAGTCCTGATGTCCTTTCCCTAAGCTAGAAAAGAACGCGCCTTTAGGGGAAGTGTGCTTCGTCAAACCTTTCCCAATGTCATGTTTCTCATAAGGGGAAAAGCCCTTTTTAAAAAAAGAGTTGGGTCAAAATATTCTTTTTGTTTTTGGGAAAGGGCTTTAAGGACATAGCCAGTGACTCTAATGAAAACCCCTCCCTGTGCTGCATAGAGTCATAAAAAAAACAATTTTTATTTTTGATTTTTAAAAACATGTACTTTTCTGATGGGCTGTGCAATGCATGACCCCTAAGGGATGTCCACTGCTTCATTTTAAGGTGGGAGTCGTAACCCCGCAAGGGTTTTGAAAGAATAAAAGGGGGGTTCCATGTCTTTGGATCAAAAATTTAGTTTTTAAGATTGCATTTGTTATGCGCCCCGCACCTCTTTAAAATTCCCCTAAAGTGATCATGGGGCTCTTTTCTGTTTTTAAATTTGGGCCCCGCGTCTAAAGGGGAAAGGGCTTAAAAACCGGGAAAAACCAACCCGTGAGTGGGGTAATTCCCTTTCCCGGTTTTGGTCTTGGGTGTCATTTGGGTTTTAGGGTTAAAATTTAGATTATTAGAACAAACATTACTCACTTGCTGCATTGGGGTTTTAAGAAGGGTTTTTGCAGGGATCTGGGGCCCCCCCCCCATTAATTTGGGTTTTTGAATAAACGCCATCCGACCTTCAACAATGAAGGCAAATGAAAAAAATCTGTTTATTACTCATTAAGACTTTTTTGAAGTTTTTGTGGCGCGGGGCCCTTTTTAAGGAAAAATGAGTATTTTAAAGTCTGGGGGTAAAAAAAATTTGGAGATGTTGCAGTTTTTTCCGTTCTTTAAAACTAACTTTAGATCCGGGGGGGGCGGAAAGGGGGGGGGTTTTACATCTAAAAGAACTTTTTCAATGTTTTTTATGTTCACTCGGGAGCTTTCACAGAGGGGTTTTTAAAATTTGTTAAACATTTTCGCAGAAAATTTTTGTTTTTATGTTTTTTTGTAGTATAAAATTTAATAAACTACTCATTGGGGCGTATCAAAGGGTAAGGGGTTTGCCCCCCTGGTGAAAACCCTTTTGTAAATAATCAACATGATTTTTGTTTTGGTTCCCCATTGTTGGACCGTTCTTGGACACTTTAAATTTGGGGCCAAATTTGTTTCCTCATTTCCCCTGTGTTTACATTAAACAAATTTTTTGGGTTTTTTTTGTTCTTCAAACTGATCAATTTGGTCTACACTAACAGGAAAGGATATTCCATTGAAGTTAAGATCTTTAGCGTATTGCTGATAGTTTTGTCACTTTTCCCCCTGGGGTTTCGCGGGCATTATTTTCAGCCTTGCAAAAAAGCACCAAAATGAAACATTTGTTTTTCTGAATTTTTTATGGGTTTTAAAAATGCTCTCTTTAAAAAACCCAAATCCCCAGGTTTGGGAATGTAAGCCTTTTTCCTACAATTTGGGTTTCATACTTACCCGTTTTAACTAATTTCTTGGACTTCGCCTTGACCCAAACCCGAAACCCTCTCTTTTGGGTTCCAGCGGCAGCGTCAAACTGTGCAAGCAGTTCGTTTTGCCCAGCCGGGGGGGTTAAAATCGTTATGAGAAAGAATGTTGTTGTTTAGTTGAGACCCAAGACTTCAAAATTTTTTTCATTTATTTTTACATAGTCAATTTTAAAAAAGCTAACAATTTCTTTTTAAATGGGGGGTTTTTGTTTTGTTTGCCTGGAAAATTGAAAAATAGCTTTAACAAGCTTGCCTGTTTCGTTTTTTGGGGGCAATGACTTCTAAATCCCAAAATCATTTCAGTGCTCTTTATAAAACTCTCCTCGAGCCCTTTTCCTTTTAAACAAATTTGTCTTGTCCTTCATTTTCTTTGCCATGCGGGCTTTCTTTTCTAAGCCCAAAAAATTTATTTAAAATTTAAAAAAAAATACTTTAATTTAGAAAACCCAAAATCAACGGTCCTTTTTGCGCTTTTGGGCTCATAAATAAAAATATAAACACCCTTTTTGGGGTTTTTTAATGTGAGGGTGTTTTGAACAGAAATTTAAAGTTTTCTTTACTTTTTTTTAAACATTCCTTTTTTATCTGCTCGGGGGCGGTGTTGAGAAAAATTCCCCCGCCTTTTTTTTAAGATCAAAACTTTTTTTCCCTTTTTTATCATCAAAATCGGCCTGGGAAAAAAGATTAAATTCTTCATCCCTGGGTGTTTTGAGTCAACAAGCGCTTTATTTATTGGGCAGTTTGAACCCAGCTAAGTTTTGCTGGTTTTTAGTTGAACCATAGCTGTGTGCTTTTGGAGTTTAGTTTTTTTTTTTTTGCTAGCGCACCCCCACGGCTAAAAGAACACAGGCCGGGGAGTAAAGACAAACCCCCTAGAGGTAAAAACCCGCGGGGGCGCCTATGGGCCCCTTGCTAAGGGACCAAAACTTTTTCCTGTGATAGTGCACTTTTAGTCGTTTCTCCCTATTAAATATGTAACAGAAATTAAAAAGGGAGCAGAATTCCTTTTGTTTGGTTTTGCCCGGATTTTGAAAGGTCTTGCTCTTTACCTTTCTGGGATTTGCGTAATGGGGGGTTAATCTGAAGGTTTTTTCTTCAGGGTTTTAACCAGAAATTTTCCCCGCTATCTCCCTTTTTCACATCACCGGTTCTGTAGGCACATTGGGTAAACCCGAAAAGACATGCCCCTTTTTTTAAAATGAAAAATAATTTTTGTAAAAACTTTTTCTAATCTGTTTTTTCGAATATTCCCCTGCGGATTTATTTTTAATAAAAACAAATGTACATTAAGGGGGGTTTTTCGGCTTTTTCTTCTTTTTCAATTTTGAATGTTTATTTCGTCTCTCACGTTTTTTTTTTCCCCCCTTCCTACAACTCATTAACCTCTGTTGACTTAGGTCAATCCAAAAACCGATTTTTTTGTTAAAAAAAATCATCGAGGGCTAACACTGTGAAATGTTTAAAACTTTAGACACTAGGTCCGCTTTTGGATTTCTACCCCCCCCACCCCCAAACTTTTTTCTTATTTCTTTTAAAATGATATAAAGGGCTAAGCCCGCTAGCTAGATTTGGTTTTGGACTGGGCCCTCCAAAATTTTACATTGCAAATTTTCGTTTTTTTTAGGATTAAAAAACTTTTCACTTTCTCTTTTTAAAGGTTCTTCATCTTCACCAGCAATTTAAAAACCTTTAAGCGATTTTTTGCTGCAACGCTAAAACAAAAAATTTCCCTTTTGTGTCTGCCCTGCTTTAAAGGGGATGTTTTTATGATGAATCCTCTTTCCGGGGGGGGGGAATATTGGTAATTTTGACTGATATTGTTGTTCAATCAGCCCCTTTCTAAGTGAAGGGGTTCTAACAACGTTTAAACTCTAACGAATTCAGAAATTTTCTGTACTTTGCTTCATGTTTTGATGATCTGATAACCCCGTTTGTATTCATTAAAATTTTTGTTCATATGCAATTCTGTCTTTTAAAGCTTTCCCGGGAAAATAGGTTTCAATTTTCGCTTTTAACAACTCAAAATCTAAGGGAATGGAAAAAAACCCATTTCCATAGCAAAAATTTTCAGCTACAGCCTTTTTTTTGCTTTTTTGCACCCGAGGCGAGTTCCGGCCCTTTTTTAAGCTTTAGGGGCTTCCTTCATTTTCAATTCCTTGAAACCCCAAGACAGCCCTTTCGTTCCCCTTTGCCATAGATCAGAATAGGTTAAAAAAAATGTCGCATTATGTAAAGAAAAAAATTTCTTGGGCCCCCCAAGTTTTATAGAAATTTTTTTTAACGATTGCCCGCCCCGATTTTGCACAAATGTCCTGTTTGGGTTTTTTTTTGGGAAACGAGCGCTATTTTGGAAAAATTTAAAAACGCCAGAGCCCGGCACAATCACTTTTATCCCCTCCTAGGTCTTGGGGGTTTGGGGCATAAAAAATTTGGGTTTTGCATCAATAGTAGATGGGGTTTTTTGGGAAAAGGGAATATTCCCCCCTTATTTCCCTTCACCCAAAAAGGGTCTTTTAGTTTTTATGCGGGGCAAGAAAACGAGCCATTTTAAAAATTTTTTCGGCATTTTTTAAAGAAGCCAAAAAAAAAAAGTTAATTAAATTTTTTAAAAAATGGGGACTTTGAAGGCGAAGAAGATTTGATGTTTTTGATCGGGAGACGACATGAGTGAAATGATTTCCCCCTTTTAAAACAGCATCGCAAACGCTCTCAATGCAGGTGAATTAACGAAAGTTCGGTCGGAGCATTTTACCAAAAAATTTGGGGCAAAACCCCCCCGAATTTTTAGGGGCCCAAATGATTTTTTTTAATTAGAAGGTGGTCATTTGTTTGTAAAAAAAAGATTTAAGGGAAACCTTTTTGGGGTTACAACCAAAATACCCGACCCATCAAAGTTTTTAGCTGGTTTGGGGTTTAATTAGAAAAAAAATCAGTTGAAAGATCAAAAACCCCCTTGGCATTGCTAGACGAAAAATTAAAGGGCGGAGGAGTTGCTTTAAATTCTAAACACACCTACAAGAACTCCCCCACAGATAACCAAAAAGAAAACAAGGAACTTAAAGAATTTTTAAAACAAAACGCAAAGGGAAAAATTTAAAAAATACAATAGAGCAGAAAAACCCGTTTTTCAAAAAAAGAAAACAGCGTTAAAAAAAAATTAAAGATTCCCCCTTGCCCATGCGAGAATAAAGGCCCTTTATCAGCTTTAATAAACCCTTAGAGGCGAATTTAAAAAAAAAAATTTTGCAAAAAGTTTAACTAGATGAGGGGATAAAAAAGAGAAAAAGGGGAAAAAAATCGTTGGGCGATGACGCCAAATTAGGGCATGATATTAAAAAAAAGAATAACCCAAAGGGGCTAAAAGATCTTGAACAAAAAAAGATCAGGGTAAAAACTAGAAGTGCTGTCTACTAACCGAAAAAAAAATTTTTCGAAAATCAAAATGAGCCCGAATAAAGAAAAAATATCCAAAAAATTTTATATGAAGACACGACACTAGCAGGGAAAAATCGAACAAATTTTTAGAGAGGGAAAGGGGGTCCCTTTTGAAAGCGTTATAACGCCTTAGGATTTGCAATAAAATACACTAGTGATTGGGTATTACAGGCGGCCGGGGGACAAAGCCCGTGCCTTTCCCCCGCCCCCCTCACCTGAAAAATCATGGGTAAAAAAAACGGGTTGATCATCCCTTTCGAATTTATAAAAAAAATTTGTGGTAAAGCCCTGGGGGCGCTTTACCCGGAATATTGGGGAGTAATTTTCAGTGGCTTTTTTCTACTGCAAGCAAAGTAGTTGGCTTTATGGGGCCCAGCACGTATGGTCATTATTCCTTTAAAAGTTGGGTTAAAAAAATTAATTTAAAAAAAAGACCAAGTTTAAACCCAGGCCGTTAAACCAAAAACAAGCGCTTTTTTATAATTTATGGTCATCGCGAAAAAAGAGTCCCCCAAGCTTTGGGTGAGCCCTTTAATTTAAATTTTGGGGGTTTGGGGCTTCGGGAATTTAAAAGATTTTTAAACTTGGGTGTTCTTTTATTGTTTGTAAAAATTTTCTGGCTCAGAATTTATGGTTTTTTTTTCCCCAAACCCTTTCGTTCATTGCCCGCTATAAGAATTTCATTATTTTTGTTTTTTTATTATTCCCACCTGGGTCTGGGTCCCGAAGGGAGCAGGGAAAAAACCCGTGGGCCAAAAGAAATTCTACTTTCGGGTTTGCATTTTAAAACATTTTGGGTTTTTTTAATACTTTAAAGGGAAATCAACTGTTAAAATTTTTTGGGGGTCCTTAAATTTTCTAAGTATTTTTTTTTTGGGGCGTCAAAAACCTAAAATGGATCAGTTTTGCTCGTTTTTGCCCCGTGCTTTCGCCCCCCAGCAAACACCAAAAAGTTAAAATACGAAATAGAGTCGTTTTTTTCGTTCTATTTTCCCCCCCTGTTAGGCCCTTAAAGTGTCTAAGATAAATGTTGGCCATGCTGTTTTATGCTCTTGTCTATGGAACCCCAAAGGGGGAAAAAAACTTTTTTTCGCTTGAAAAAGAAAAAATGTGTAAGGAGGGTTCAAATCAAATTTAAAAAAATTTTGTGCATGCCCCCCCAAAAAAAAGGGGTGCCCCAGGGCCCTGATTAAGATCCAACTTTTGTCTAAAGTCCGTCTTGGTTTTTAAAATTGGAAAATTTGTTACGATCCTTTCAAAAAACCTTCATTTTCTATTCTGTTGCTGAATGAAATTTAAAAGGTTTTTTCATTCGGTAATGGCGCTTGCAGTTCAGTTAAAATAAAAAATTTTTGAAGGTGTAAAAAAATGGGGAAATCTGTACACTGAACCCCAACCAAAGGATCAAGGGTGATTTAAGTGATTACATACACACTCCCCAAACCCCTTTAGGGACAAAAAACAGCAAAGTTTAAAATGGTTCTGATAAAACTGCATCGGATGACTAAACCCACGCTTTCGCGATTTAGTCTTTTTAATAGGGGGGTTAAGGGTACTCTTTTAATGGGGTATCACCTTTTTTTTGAAAAGCGACGTCTGGGTCACAGAAATGTTGAGGGTTGGGCAGTTGTTATATTTTTAAAATTTTTAGTGCGGCCCAACAGAAATTTTTTTGCATTTAGTTATTTTAATGCAACCCTTTTTAATTTGGGTTTTTAAAAAAATTTTTTTAACAATAACAACTCAAGACCGCCCCCCTTCCCTTTTTAGAAAAATGTATTAATAACAAATTTCGGAACCAGAAAAGGGGCCGGGGCTCCCTGAAATATTTTTCAAAGTCGTATGGTTTAATAATTTGCAAAGCCCAAAAAGATTTAAAAAGGTTCTTTAAAAATTAACAGAGCAGGGAAAAAAATGAGCCAGTTTTAAAAATACCCGATGGTTTTTAAGGGGTTTTTCTCACTAAAAGAAGCAATGAGTAACTTTTTAAAATTTCTCTCAAAAAAAAAACAAGGGAAATCTAAAAAAAATGTTAACATTTTAAATTGAAGACGAAGGAACCCTCTTAAATTTTTTTTATAGAGAGCTAGCTAAAATGGTTTTGGCTTTTTTAAATACAATTTACCCACTTTTATGTTTTTTTTGCTGAGCCAGAAAAAATTCTTATGAGGGGGGGAAAAAAGTCGATCTTGCATTACATTTTATTACTCTATGTTCTTTGGGGTGAGCAGCACTGATGAAAACTTATTGATTGGGAAGGGCCCCCAAAAATGTTTTTAAAGCCTTTCCCTCAGGGGGAAAACAGCATATTGCGATTATGAAATTATTTCAATTCCCTTTAATTTTTTCAGTTTAAAAGATTGTTTGTGGGGGGCGGGTCATTTTTAAAATAAAAATCAAAGACAAAACAGGGAAAGTCGTGAAATGTGTTTAACCCCGCACATTGTTTTGGGGAAATAAAATAATACGCTATAAAAAAATAAAGTTTGCGTGGGCCAGAAAAACCCGGGGTTACATTAGCCCTGTGAGGTGTTTTTAAAATTTAGAATTAAAAGACCTTGCAGACGTTTCGGAAATTTGAAAAGAAAAGGTGAGATAGGCACTTTGTATGTTTTGAGTAAAATAAAGATGGGGATTTTAAACGCAAAGGAGTTGACGACAACAAAAGGTTTCCTAAACTAGAACAATACGCAATCTAGAAGCAAATAATGTTTGGGGAAAATGAATTTTAAAAAGTTCGAAAAACCCGAAACCCCAAATGGCACTTAGAACCATATTTAGAATGGGAAATAAAATTTTTAATCTTAAACCCATTTTAAATTTTTTGGGCCGTCAAAAAAGTTTTTAGAAAAAAATTCAACTCTGGCCCTTTACAGTAAAATCTTATACCGGGCGAAAAATAGTCGGAAAGAAAAATTTAAATAAAAGCCGTTTTTGGGAAAAAACCTTTCATCCCCCACAGAAAAGAAAAATTTTTAAAAAAAGCCTTTTTACAAAATTAAAAGTTCTTTCCAAGCGAAAATTAGGAACACGTTCACAAAAATATTTGAAATTTCTTCCTTTTAAAAATGGGAGAGGGGTGGGGGTTTTGGGGGGTTTTTTGAAGACCTTTTAAAAGGAAAAAAAATATTAAACTGGCAAAACTTAGACGTTAAACACCTTAACGTTACCAACGCGTTCTTCACAATGGCGAAAGGGTATTAAGATTTATAAAAAACAACAACAAAAAACACTGTTGACTTAAAAAAGAAACAACCCTTTCAGGACAAATTTTGGGTTTAAAAACTTACACATTTAGGCCTATAGGGGTTTTTTTTATCTGAAAAAGTTTTTACGGAGGGAGTATGATAAAAATAATAACTGAATTAGATTAAACCTGTTATAAAACTATGGAGCAGTTAAACTTTAAAGACAAAAAAATCCTCATTGGGTTTATTGATTTGTGGGGGAGACGGGTTTTGGAAAAAAAAATATTTTTCCCCACCTTTACAAAAGTTTACGTTTTAATTTTAATCATATTGTGGTTTTTTTTCCAACTTTAAAGGAAAAAGCATATCATAAAAAAGGTTTATATGGACAGGGTGATTTACATATTTTTTAATTTTTTCCTAGCAATAAATGAGTGAGTGTTTTGAACAGTTTTTTAGATTTTGAAGGAAGCAGACACTATTTTTTAAATGACTGTTCGGCCCGAAAAGACATAGTTTTAAAAAAAGGGAAAACTTTGTGAAACTACTTTTAGCGGAAAAGACAAGCTGGGGGTAAGGGTGTGGATTTTATGGGCCCGGAAAAAAAACTCGGTTTTTAAAAAACTTTAGGGAACGTTAAAGACTGTAAATTTTATTTCACATGGGAAAAACAAAGAACCCTTTTTAAAAATTTTTTGGGGCGAAAAAGAGTTAAATTTAAAATGACCAAAGGAAAAAAAAAAAGGAATTTAAAAAAAAACCCGGGAAAACTGAAAAGTTTGTAAAATTTGTATTGAAAACGGATAACCCCTACACAGTAAAGTTTGTTTGTAGGGTCGTTATTTTTTAGTTATTGAAGTCTTACTTGTCAGAGAACAGGGAAAGGGGCATTCTGGGTTTACTTTCGCCCGAACTGAGTGAGGGCGGAAGTGGCCCAGAATGCCCCTTTCCCTGTTCTCTGCTCATGATGAACATGAATCTAGTATGTGTAGGGCACCATGAGATTCACGATAGGTTCTTAGTGGGATGTGCCTGTATGTGTCCACAGATATCCCCCTGCAATCCTGCTTAGCTGGTGCCTGTATTCCTGCCTTAGCTGGTGCCTGCAATCCTGCCTTAGCTGGTGCCTGTAATCCTGCCTTAGTTTGGTGACGGGATCCCTGTGCTAGGAGTGACAGAGCGTGGGCTATCTTCCTGTTGCTGTGACAGGCCGAGTGGTGCATGTGAATGTTGACGACAAACAGGGGCTGTGTTGAGGTAACAGCGTTGAACATTATTTCCAGGATCAAGGAAATGAGCCGTCATTCATCAGTCGTGCAGTGGACTACCCAGTGTGTGAAAGACACTAGCAAAAATCTTTAGTGACTTTAAATTTATTTAGTAATATTATTGTATAGCTGGTTTAGTTGTTGGCTAATTAGTCATTACTTGTGTGTGTCGCAGGCTGCACAGGTTTTCGAG
>JAFLJL010014637.1:0-17500 GCA_018398815.1 Conus ventricosus | reverse complement strand
GTAATCTTTCTCGTGTGGTCTCTTGCGAGGTGTGTGAGGTCAGTCACTCCCTTCACTCCCATCTAGACCGATCCTGTCAGGGCAGACCTTCAGGGGTCGGTCGTGACAATCACTAACTACTAAATCACTGCTTGCTGATGAACTCATCATCACTAACTACTAAATCACTGCTTGCTGATGAACTCGTCATCACTAACTACTAAATCACTGCTTGCTGATGAACTCATCACCACTAACAACTAAATCACTGCTTGCTGATGAAGTGATCACACCTAACTACTAAATCACTGCTTGCTGATGAAGTGATCACACCTAACTACTAAATCACTGCTTCAAACCTGTTTACACCCCCCTATTCACTTGCTCAGTAGATTGGACCTCCCAAGTCAGTAGATTTGCATGTCAAGTCAGTAGATTTTTCGCGGCGTTTTTTCTTCGCGGCATTTCTTCTTAGGCAAAGAGTACAATATCAACTCATAGCAGTATTTAATTGAGAGTATATATGACAGCTTTAAAAAGTAAGCTAAAATGTTATTAAAGCAAACAAAGAAAGAAAAACAAAACTCAAAGAAGCGCTGAAATAGCCCATACTCTCATACTTGCAGAACTTAGGTCATTGGTGTAGGAGGTGGGGATAGGAGGAAAAACCACAGTGCTTGAATGTCATCTCACTTTGAAGTAGGGGGGTGGGGGTAGGAGGAAAAACCACAGTCCTTGAATCAGAATGTCATCTCACTTTGAAGTATGGGGTGGGGATAGGAAGAAAATACAGAACTTGGGTATTTACTATTATCTCACTCTGAAGAAGGGGTAGGTGGGAGGGAGGTGGTGGAGATGGGGGGACAGACATGACTGAAAGGATCTCACTGCTTCAGGCTGCTGGCATAAGCAGACTTCAGCTTCTTCAGAGAGGTTTCTGAGAAACTCTGAACATCCTCCACCAAGTCATTGGGGGTGGACTTGAGGATCAGCAGACTCTCCACGGTGGAATCCCCAAGGCTGGCTCTCTGGCTTGTTCGTTTTTTCCTCACACAAGAGAACACCCTCTCGCAGTGAGGAATGGTCAGGATGCCCCTCATGACATGGGAGAGTGCTAGGAACTGACCATCATTCAGACTGCCGATCTTGATAACTGAGTTAAGTTATCCGTCCACCATCGCTGCTTGAGGCGTTCGACTTGTGGTTCTCAGTCTGGATGTGGCGTTTTATGTCGTGCTGTCCGCCGTGCCCAATTCCGAAGTGAACATTGCACTTTCGGCAAAACGCAAAATCTTCGCCTTTGGGTGATGCCACTAATCCCGGAAAATCTTTCGAGTACGATGGTTTGAATCGTTGTAAATATTTCTTCTTTTCGCCGATGATTTTCCACTTCCATGGCTATCTTCACGCCTAGTAGTGTCATCTTCACTGTCCGTTTCATGGAGCTTCGCTTCTTTCGCCGCCATCTTGAATGCAGATACTTTTCGTGCCTTTCGCACTAAAGAGTGACAAACATCTTTGTACTGTACGCTAGGCAGCATGTGTGCTGCCGGCGTGATGCTAACCTATCTATGCGTCGCTTAGGCCTAGGCCTAGTGCCGTAGCGCGAGCGGACCTCGGGGTTTCTTTCGAAAGTGCCTTGTTTCAAACTGCCGAGTGCGTAGACGGCGCAAACCGGGGAAAACCAAATCGGACATCGGGAGATCGATGCTATGACCGGGAGACCGGGATGTGACCTACGAAAACGGGAGAATCTCCCGGCGAAAACGGGAAGTAAACAGGTCTGCTGCTTGCTGATGAACTCATCATCACTAACTACTGAATCACTGCTTGCTGATGAATCACTGCTTGCTCCAGTATCCATCACTGACTAGTGGCTCCATCACTGACTAGTAGCTCCAGTATCCTTCACTGACTAGTGGCTCCAGTATCCATCACTGACTAGTGGCTCCAGTATCCATCACTGACTAGTGGCTCCAGTATCCATCACTGACTGGCTCCAGTATCCATCACTGACTAGTGGCTCCAGTATCCATCACTGACTAGTGGCTCCATCACTGACTAGTGGCTCCAGTATCCATCACTGACTAGTGGCTCCAGTATCCATCACTGACTAGTAGCTCCATCACTGACTAGTGGCTCCAGATAAGATAAGATAATGTTGCTTATAGCCCAGCCGACCGCAAAGGGCCATATCAGGGCTGTCACCACGTTAAAATCAACTCACCAGTCATAAAAAAAAAAAAAAAAAAAAAACAAAAAAAAAAAAAAAAAAAAAAAAAAACTTTCATACATCTCGTTAAATGACATCGTCTAGAAACGCACCAGAAACTTTGTTAAAAATCTTTCTGCCGTAAAATCTTAAATCAGATGAAAAATGTTAATCTCTCTCAAAAACTCAAGGATCACATCAGGCGGGACATCCCTGAACAGGATCTTCATGGACTCCGCTGTAAAATGTTTGTGTCTCACATCGTGCAAGTCCCAACACTCTAAAAGAACATGTTTCATGGTGAGTGGCGCATGACATGGAATGCACCACGGAGCTTCTTCACTCTTTAAAAGGTAAGCATGGGTAAAATACGAATGGCCGGTGTGCAGCCGGCACAGAACCGTTTCCTCTTTAACGACCTCCCGACGTGGATGGGAGGAACTCCTGAAGGTTTGGACGGATCTGAAAGAGTTTGTTATTCGTCTGTGTGTTCCAATCCTCCTGCCAGAGGTCTCTCACATAATCGTTAATTTTGGGTTTCACATCTGAGCAGGGATATAAGTTTTGGGAAACAGTTTCTCTCTTGTGGCGTTTTTGGCTAAACGAATAAACCATTTCGTTCCCGCCGATGCCAACATGGCCAGGAACCCAAGCAAGAGAATGTTGTAACCGTCCGCCTTCAACTTGCTAAAAAGTTCAAAAAAAAGTAAAATTTCTGGATGCTGAAGGTTGCGGCCAGCTATGGCCTCCAAGCTGACAGCGAATCCGACAGAACCAAAAAGTCCCTCCTCGAAAAATGGGAGATTATTTTCCCAAAGCCAGTACTAGAGCAGTAATTCAGCAGAATAGACAGAACATTTTGAATGTATATGTTCCAACAATATCTGAGAAGGAGCCCCAGGGCAGTAGGCTGCACAGGCCACTCCTTTCCTCAGACTTGGAACCGTCAGTGAAAACTTTTTGATAGGATGGAACTTGGAACAGACCCCGGCAAAAACAAAGCCTTGTACGCCAGAGAGCTGGTAGACTCCTTACGGAAAGCTGCGAGATCAAAAACGAATCTCTGGTGTGAAAAAGGTCCCATGGGGGTTGATCCGGAAACTTGAAAAATCGGAAACTACTCCCAGGTCTATACCCCATTCCCGAAACGTGGGGCTGCATACGAAGCCCAAACGCGGAAAAACATTTGGGGTTTGTTTCAAACTTACTTTGAACGGAGGGTCAAAAACACAGTCATAGGCAGGATTCTGCGGTTCTGAGAACAGTCGGATGTAAAATTCAAAGACAGTTTCAGCCTGCGGTTGGACAGTAAAGGGTTCACCTGCCTCTGCGTACAGCTGTACACAGGGGGGGTCGGAACCCCAAGACAAGACGAAGCCCTTGATGGGGATAGGGTCCAAGATTTTTGAGGTAAGATGATCTTGCGGAGCCGTACACAGCACAACCGTAGTCCAGTTTGGAACGGACCGGGGCTCTGTAGAGGGCAACAAAGTTTTCTTATCAGCGCCCCAGTCGGTGTGTGCGACGACCCGCAGAATTTTCCCAGTGCCTTTGGCAAGCAGTTTTGAGGTTTTTAATATGGCGAGAAAGTTAATTTTTGGTCAAAAATGCTCCCAAAAATTTTGGGCCCCTCTTAACAGCGGGAAGGGAAAGATTTCCCTACTTGAAGTTCCGGATCTGGAAAAAACTGACGGAAATTATGGAAGTGAAACACTGGGTTTTTGTAGCAAAAAGGTGAAACCGTTTTCATCCGCCCCCGATGGATTTATCAAACGCAAAGCTGGAGCCTGCGCTGGCCCACTCGGTACAGGCTTCCAGTTGCGTGACGCAAAATCATCCAAAAACAAAGGACAGTCTGAACCCTGCTGAACTGAATCCACAAGTTGTTGATCTTAATACTAAAGAGGGCAGCGATAGTAATGCCCCCCGTGAACACCCCAACTCCTGCTCGTGGCCCATCAAGAGAGTGGTTGCCAACCCGGACCTGAAACGTCGTTCGCCAAAAATTTTGAATAAAAAGCGAAGATGACCTCAAAAACCCCAGATCGTGGAGATCATAAAGTATCCCCGACTTCCGGGTGGTATCGTAGGCCTTCTTCCAAGTCAAAGAAAATTGCCACTGCAGCTGTCTTTTAAAAAAAGCGTTCCTAAGTGAAAGATTCCAGACGAATCAAATGGTCAACTGTACTAACGATGTTTGCGGAAACCACACTGTTCTTTCGCCAAAAGGCCATCGGTTTCGAGTTTCCACATGACCAAGCATTGACCTTTTTTCCATCAATTTACAGACACAGCGGGTCAAAGCTATGGGACGGAAGTAGATGGTTTAGAAAGATCTTTTCCAGTTTGGGGATGGGAAATAATGAGGGCTTTCGCCAAGAGGGGGAAAGCAACCTGTAGTCCACACGTGGTTGAAATACCTGTAACAGGATGTTCAGACCTTCTTGCGGAAGATGTTTCAATAGTTTGATAATGAATGTCATCCATACCTGGAGAGGAATCGCTGCAAGAGAGTAAGGCAGATTCAGCTCGTTAATGTGAAAGGAAGATTGTAGTTTTCCTTTTTGTCGGATGAAAAGTTGCGGGGTGATTTTTCTTTTAGGGCTTTGTTTTGACAAAAGTGACTGATTTATTAGAAGAGGGGGAAAATTCTTTTCAAGGTTGAAGCAAGCAGATTAGAAAACTGCTTTTTTCTCTGTTATTAAAGAATCCGAAAACTGAGAGGTTCACAGTGGGACAGGTGTTCTTCCCTTTGATTTTCTTAATGATGTTCCACATTTTTTTCTTAGAAGTTTTTGATGTCAGCCTGGAGCAGAAGCTTCCCCCAGGACCGACGTTTACTGATTTTAAAATGTGTCTTGATTTAGCACGGAGTTTCTGATGGGCTCGAGCGTTGGGACCCGAAGGTCGTTGGTATACCTGACCTGAGCCCGTTTCTAACTTTGGAAATTTGTTGGCATTCTGAATCGAACCAGGGTGTTTTTGGCATTTGAAGTTTATCGGAAGACACTGAATACAAGCTTTAGACACTTGATCACAGTGTTAGTCAGTGATTCAGCTGGGTCCGGACACTGACGAAAATCAGTGTCCTGGAACTCCTTAGAAACAGTGGCGCAAATAGATCCAGTTGCTTTCTTAAAAATTTAGATGCTGAGAGACAGAGACGTGTTCATTAATACAGGTTGAGAAGACAGGGAAATGGTCACTCCGTGCAGATCGTCAGGACAGACCCCACATAGTCCAGGGCCAGCGAGGGTCACAGACCGACAAATCTAAACACGAAAGTGAACCTTGGAAGAGTGGAGGTAAGTTGCAGATCCGTCGTTCAGACAACACAAATCCAAGTCTGAAAGGATCCTCAATCAGCAACCTCTGGGGGACGTACCGGGACTACCCAAAGAGGATTGTGACCGTTAAAGTCACCCAACAGCAAAAAGGTCGAGGAGTTCTCCATCAGACTGACAAGGTCCTGACGACAAACCGGACAGAAGGTGGGAGATAAAAGAACAGATTGTCACAGTCTTGTGGAGGGGGACTCTCGCAGCTACAGCCGAAGGAGGAAGAACAGAGCGACAGGACTAACAGCAGAGTTTTGTGAAAGAAAGGGCAACACCGCCCGACAGTCTAACGTAGAGGTTGTGCAGGTTTTAAAAATATTAAAGCCAGAAAGAGTAAAGGTCTTCTGGCTTTTGGGAAATTTGGTTTTCCTGAAGAGCCACGACGGAAGGTTTTAGAGATTGACACAGAAGCTGCAGCTCCTCAAAGTTTGAATTTAGACCACGGGTATTCCAATGGAATATTGTACTATCCATGGGGCAGAGGCAAAAGGAGAGAAACAGGTCATCTCCTCTTCAACGTCCGCCTTCCAAAGGAGTGAATTTATTTTGCAATTTGACTGGACTATGTTGGTCTTCAGACCTGCTGGGAGACTTGCCAACAGGCGAAGAAGGTCTGGATTTGGGAATGGTGGAGGTTTCTTCCTTTATCTCCACCCATCTCCACACTGGTTGTTGAACTCCCTTCCCGCACGGGCACTGGACATGAGTACGAGGTGCGGGGCTGGTTTTTTCATCTGCCCAGCAGCAGATGTTGTAGACTGCTGGGCATCCCGAGGGGTGGCGGATTTTTTGCCTCCACCAGGGGCCCGTCTTTTTGGGTTGGAAGGTGGTGGACTTGCTACCACCAGAACTGACAGATCTTACTTGCAATGTCTTCGAAAACATGAATTCATCAGTCTGGCAGCAAAACTGACCGAGTAGGAACTATGGAGCTTTCTTGACAGCCGAAGCATAGGAAGAAGCTGTCGGCGTCTGACTGCCCACAACCTTTCCGGGCTTCAAAAATGAGATCTTCTTTCCGTTTTAACTCGTTGTATAGCAGATTCTGAATCCAAAGGGACAGTTTCGTGAAGAGGAGGATGGTCGCCACCACAGTTAGCACAATGTGCCGGGTCATGACACGGCCCATCATGGTTGCCTTGCAGCAAATACCACATACCTCCTGCCCAAACAGCGGTCCCTGACATGGGCCAAACCTCTGGCACCTGAAGCACCTCAAGGGGACGGTACATATAGCTGAACATGAACATTAGGTAACCAACTTTGATGACCGGAGGCAGCACAGGGGTGCAGAAGGTCAGAAAGAGGTGTTGGTGGCCACTCTCTCTGAACCCTTCCTGACCGTCACCCTGCGCACCTCCGCACACCCTGGGACGCCCCGCCCCCGTTTTTATTTTCGCCTCTGAAACACCCGTTAGATCCGCATCGAATCACACCTTTGGGTGAATTTAATTTTTTTGTGGGAGTTACCCTTATCTCCCTTCCACAAGTTTTGTTGCTTTCTGCAGCTGTTCAGAATTGTTTTGTGATTTTGCTTGAATGAGAAATGAGCCAAATTCCTCAAACCCTTGATGGACCGAGGGTCGCCTGCATTCCCTTGAAAACCCTTTTGAATGGCAAACGGGCTCAGAGCTGAAAGGGGGCTTTCCTGCTCCGTCCCCTCCATCACGAGCCAGAAGCCCAAAAAAACCTGTCTTCTGGGCGAACTTTCGGTATCGGAGTCACTATCTGTTTTGACAATCCCCGAAATAGGGGATTGCCTGCTTCCCTTCCTTTTGGGGGGAATGTTTTTTAAAGAAGTCATATTTAGTTTATTTTGATTCATCTCCCCTTACCCACCCCACCTTGATCCAACTAAAGGGGCCAGGGCCAAGAAACCAAGTCTTGACCCTTCCAGGCTTCGGGATAGACATACGACACACAGACACCACCAAAACCCAAACCCCCCGATCATGCCAAACCATTCCCGGGAACAGAGAGCTGAGCACTTTCAGGGTTTACTTGGCCAGCAAGGGGGCGTCGTCTTACCCAGCCCAAAAGGGAGCCGATTATACACCCGGCCAAAGGTACTCCCCGTCTAGGGGAAAGGGCCGAGCCAAAGTGATGTTTGAGAGCGCGGCCCTCTCAATCAACAGGATCTCATTCCTCCGACACAGGTCCACCGACGGGCAAACGCGCGGATCTTAAGGAGACCGCAGAAGAAAAGGATGTGAAAAAAAAGACTTGAAGGGGAGACAAGATAGAAAAGGGCCAAAATAAAGCAAAAACAAAAAAAAGGAGAAAGGCCGGATTAACGTTTCAGGATCCTCCACCCTAGCCTATCTGACATGGAAGCCACCAGGGCATCAAAACCTTACCACGTACGCTTAGGCAAACGCATCTGCACCTCTCAGGCCTAGAAGCAGTGTGAAAAAAACAGCCTATCTCCAAGTATTGATGCCCCCGCCAGCAAAGCCTAAGGGATCACTGGACCAACGCAAACCCTCCGACCACGACAAGGTCGCAACCCCCCGGAGGGACTAGTGGCTCCAGTATCCATCACTGACTAGTGGCTCCAGTATCCATCACTGACTAGTGGCTTCATCACTGACTAGTGGCTCCAGTATCCATCACTGACTAGTGGCTCCAGTATCCATCACTGACTAGTGGCTCCAGTATTCATCACTGACTAGTGGCTTCATCACTGACTAGTGGCTCCAGTATCCATCACTGACTAGTAGCTCCATCACTGACTAGTGGCTCCAGTATCCATCACTGACTAGTGGCTCCAGTATCCATCACTGACTAGTGGCTAAATATCCACTGTGTTCTGCACATATGCACAACTTTGCTGCTAACGACTGAACCGCAGTTCTTTAGATTTCTACCATGTTCCTGAGCCCATTTGCATATGGGCCACTCATTTTCTTATCTTTTCAAAGGTGAAGAAGCTCAGTGGTGCATTCCATGTCATGTACCACTCACAGTGAAACGTATATTCTTCCAGAGTGTTGGGACTTGCATCATGTGAGACATAATGATAAACATTTCACAACAGACTCCATGAAAATCTTGTTAAGAGATGTCCCACCTGATGTGATCTTTGAACTGCTGAAAGAGATTCAAAACACTTTTTATTTGATCTAAGATTTTACAGAAGGATTTTAACAAAATTTCTGGTGTGTTTTTAGAGGGTGTATTTTAAAGGCTTTTGTGAATGGGTTATCTTTTTTTTCTTAATGACTTGCGAGTTGACATCAACGCGGTGACAGCCCTGATATGGTCCTTTGCGGTCAGCTGGGCTACAAGCAACATTACTTTACCTTATCTTACCTTACTGCAGCATCCTGCACTGAGCAGTGAAGGCTAAGAGGACCACATCCAGTTAGGATAAGATAAGATAATGTTGCTTATAGCCCAGCCGACCGCAAAGGGCCACATCAGGGCTGTCGTATCCTGCACTGAGCAGTGAAGGCTATGAGGACCACATCCAGTTGTATCCTGCACTTAGCAGTGAAGGCTATGAGGACCACATCCAGTTGTATCCTGCATCGAGCAGGAAGGCTAAGAGGACCACATCCAGTTGTATCCTGCACTTAGCAGTGAAGGCTATGTGGACCACATCCAGTTGTATCCTGCATCGAGCAGTGAAGGCTATGAGGACCACATCCAGTTGTATCCTGCACTTAGCAGTGAAGGCTATGAGGACCACATCCAGTTGTATCCTGCATCGAGCAGTGAAGGCTAAGAGGACCACATCCAGTTGTATCCTGCACTTAGCAGTGAAGGCTATGAGGACCACATCCAGTTGTAGTCTGCACTTAGCAGTGAAGGCTAAGAGGACCACATCCAGTTGTATCCTGCACTTACTTAGCAGTGAAGGTTATGAGGACCACATCCAGTTGTATCCTGCACTTAGCAGTGAAGGCTATGAGGACCACATCCAGTTGTATCCTGCACTTAGCAGTGAAGGCTATGAGGACCACATCCAGTTGTATCCTGCACTTAGCAGTGAAGGCTATGTGGACCACATCCAGTTGTATCCTGCACTTAGCAGTGAAGGCTAAGAGGACCACATCCAGTTGGCTGTCTGGCATTTGTACCATGACCAGCTTTTCATTTCTACTTCTTGCCCTGGGTATGTGCTTGACGTGCCACACAAGAGTGAACCCAGCCCACAGGGAAAAATGTGAGATTCTCCAGAGCACTCCTTCTGAATGATCACAAGACGTGACTATGCTGCTGAAGCCATTAACGTTCTCATGTTAGAGAAGTCAGCAGCTCTTTAGAAAGAACTTTGGAGTATTGCTCTGACACAGTAAACACTCTCATGTTAGTGAAGTCATCAGCTCTTTAGAAAGAACTTTAGAGTACTGCACTGACACAGTAAACATTCTCATGTTAGTGAAGTCATCAGCTCTTTAGAGGGAACTTTGGAGTATTGCAGTGACACAGTAAACACTCTCATGTTAGAGAAGTCAGCAGCTCTTTAGAGGGAACTTTGGAGTATTGCAGTGACACAGTAAACATTCTCATGTTAGTGAAGTCATCAGCTCTTTAGAAGGAACTTTGGAGTATTTCTCTGACACAGTAAACACAGAGGAAAAAAAGAACTTTTCAAAGTTCTTGTGAATCATTTTGAAAGTTTGTGCCAGACAAGATAAATAAATGGTCAAATATGACATTTTGAATTCTGGAAATATGAAGAGACTGCAAAAGGCATGAATGACAAATTTTGAGAAACATTTTATTTATCTGATATTTCAAGAATGATAGGTTTGGTTGCTTAACTACAATTTGTGAACCATGTACCAGCAAGTGCTGTTGTGAGTTAGAAAGAAATCAATTATGCACACATTCAGCTTACTGTTTTCATCACACACACATCCACCCTTCTTTAGCACTGGTGAAAAATCTGTTTCGGAACTTTAAAAGGAAACATCATAATCATTTCATTCATGTGTGGTAGTAAGCTTTGGTGATCTTGTATAATTCTGCTGAATTTACTTTTCTGAAATTAGCAAAATATGGCACCATGAGGTAACAATGAACCTATTCCAAAGATGTCACTATTGAGTGAACTTTTTCCTCATACATTGATTCCCTAACCATCCCTCCCCCCTTTCTCATCCCCCACATCCCTCCTCCAACCCCCCCCCCCCCCCCCCCCCCCCCCCCCTCATTTGTGAAAAGAACAGAAACACAGGAACATTGCAGCTTACGTGGATGTCCATCCCATCCCCCACATCCCTCCTCCAACCACCCCCATTTGTGAAAAGAACAGAAACACAGGAACATTGCAGCTTACGTGGAGGTCCAGTCCATCCCATCCCCACACATTCCTCCTCCAACCATCCCCCCTCATTTGTGAAAAGAACAAAAGAACAGAAACACAGGAACATTGCAGCTTACTTGGAGGTCCATCCCATCCCCACACATCCCTCCTCCAACCATCCCCCCTCATTTGTGAAAAGAACAGAAACACAGGAACATTGCAGCTTACTTGGAGGTCCACCCATCCCCACACATCCCTCCTCCAACCATCCCCCCTCATTTGTGAAAAGAACAGAAACACAGAAACATTGCCGCTTACGTGGAGGTCCTCCCATCCCCACAAATCCCTCCTCCAACCACCCCCATTTGTGAAAAGAACAGAAACATAGAACATTGCCGCTTATGTGGAGGTCCATCCCCATCCCCACACATCCCTCCTCCAACCACCCCCCCCCCCCCCTCATTTGTGAAAAGAACAGAAACACAGGAACATTGCAGCTTACGTGGAGGTCCATCCCATCCCCACACATCCTCCTCCAACCACCCTCATTTGTGAAAGAACAAAAGAACAGAAACACAGAACATTACAGCTTACGTGGAGGTCCATCCCATCCCCACACATCCCTCCTCCAACCACCCCCATTTGTGAAAAGATAAGATAAGATAAGATAATGTTGCTTATAGCCCAGCCGACCGCAAAGGGCCACATCAGGCTGTCACCACGTTAAAATCAACTCACCAGTCATATAATAAAAAAAAAAAAAAAAAAAAAAAAAAAAAACACCACTTTTCATACATCTCATAAATAACATCGTCTACAAACGCACCAAAACTTTGTGAAAAATCTTTCTTCCGTAAAATCTTAAATCAGATGAAAATGTTAATCTCTCTCAAAAACTCAAGGATCACATCAGGCGGGACATCCCTGAACAGGATCTTCATGGACTCCGCTGTAAAATGTTTGTGTCTCACATCGTGCAAGTCCCAACACTCTAAAAGAACATGTTTCACTGTGAGTGGCGCATGACATGGAATGCACCACGGAGCTTCTTCACTCTTTAAAAGTAAGCATGGGTAAAATACAATGGCCGTGTGCAGCCGGCACAGAACCGTTTCCTCTTTACGACCTCCCGACGTGGATGGGAGGAAGTCCTTAAGGTTTGGACGGATCTGAAAGAGTTTGTTACTCGTCTGTGTGTTCCAATCCTCCTGCCAGAGGTCTCTCACATAATCGTTAATTTTGGGTTGCACATCTGAACAGGGATATAAATGTTGGACAGTTTCCTCTTGTGGCGTTCTTGGCTAAACGATCAACCATTTCGTTCCCGCCAATGCCAACATGACCAGAACCCAAGCAAGATAATGTTGTAACCGTCCGCTTTCAACTTGCTAAAAAGTTCAAAGAAATGCAAAAGTTCTGGATGCTGAAGGTTGCGGCCAGCTATGGCTCCAAAGCTGACAGCGAATCCGACAGAACCAGAAAGTCCCTCTTTGAAGAATGTGAGATTATCTTCAAAGCCAGTACCAGAGCAGTAAGTTCAGCAGAATAGACAGAAAGCATCGGAATGGATATGTTCCAACAGTATCTGAGAAGGAGCCCCAGGGCAGTAGGCTGCACAGGCCACTCCATCCTCAGACTTGGAACCGTCAGTGAAAACTTTTGATAGGATGGGAATTTCGAACAGAGGTCAGCATACAATGCCTTGTACGCCAGAGAGCTGGTAGACTCTTTGCGAAAAGCTGCAAGATCAAAACGAATCTCTGTGTGAAAAAGGTCCACGGAGGTTGATCCGGAAACTTGGAAAAATCGGAAACTACTCCCAGGTTTAGACCTGCATTCTGCACGTGAGGCTGCATATGAAGACCAAACGGCGGAATACATTTAGGGTTGTTTTCAAACTTACTTTGGAACGGAGGGTCAAAGACACAGTCATAGGCAGGATTCTGCGGTTCTGAGAACAGTCGGATATAATAATTTAAAGACAGTTTCAGCCTGCGGTTGGACAATGAAGGTTCGCCCCGCCTCCGCGTACAGGCTGTACACAGGGGTGGTGCGGAACGCTCCAAGACAGAGACGAAGCCCTTGATGGTGGATAGGGTCCAAGAGTTTGAGGTAAGATGATCTTGCGGAGCCGTAGACAGCACAACCGTAGTCCAGTTTTTGAACGGACCAGGGCTCTGTAGAGGTGCAACAAAGTTTTCTTATCAGCGCCCCAGTCGGTGTGCGCTACGACCCGCAGAATATTCAGTGCTTTCTGGCAAGCAGTTTTGAGGTTTTTAATATGGCTGAGAAAGTTAAGTTTCTGGTCAAAAATAACTCCCAGAAATTTGGCCTCTTTAACAGCTGGAATGGGAAATTTCCCAACTTGAATTTCAGGATCTGGAAAAAACTGACGGAAATTAATGGAAGTGAATACACTGCGTCTTGTTGGAGAAAAGGTGAAACCATTTTCATCCGCCACCCGATGGATTTTATCTACGCAAAGCTGGAGCCTGCGCTGGACACTCGGGTACAGGCTTCCAGTTGCGTAGACCGCAAAATCATCCACAAACAATGAGCAATCTGAACCCTGCTGAACTGACTGAACAATGTTGTTGATTTTAATACTAAAGAGGCAGGAACAGTATGCTCCCCTGTGGAACACCCAACTCCTGCTCGTGGACATCAGAGAGAGTGGTGCCAACCCGGACCTGAAACTGTCGTTCTGGCCAAAAAATTTTGAATAAAAAGCGGAGATGACCTCGAAAACCCAGATCGTGGAGAATCATGAAGTATCCCCGCACTTCCAGGTTGTATCGTAGGCCTTCTCTAAGTCGAAAGAAAATTGCCACTGCATGCTGTCTGTTCAAAAAGTGTTCCGAAGTGTAGATTCCAGACGAATCAAATGGTCAACAGTAGTCCGATGTTTGTGGAAACCACACTGTTCTTTCGCCAAAAGGCCATCGGTTTTCCAGTTTCCACATGAGCCTAGCATTGACCATTTTCTCCATCAATTTACAAACACAGCTGGTCAAAGCATGGGACGGTAGTTGGATGGATTAGAAAGATCTTTTCCAGGTTTGGGAATTGGAAAATGAGGGCTTTCCGCCAAGATGGTGGAAAGAAACCTGTAGTCCACACATGGTTATATACTTGTAGCAGTATGTTCAGACCTTCTTGCGGAAGATGTTTCAACAGTTGATAATGGATTTCATCTAATACCTGGAGAGGAATCGCTGCAAGAGAGCAAGGCAGATTTCAGCTCGTTTAACGTGAAAAGGAAGATTGTAGTCTTCCATGTTGTCGGATGAAAAGTTGCAGGGCGATTTTTCTTTTAGGGCTTTGTTTTGACAAAAGTGGCTGATTTATTAGAAGAGGAGGAATTCTTTTCAATGGTTGAAGCAAGCAGATTAGCAGCTGCTTTCTTCTTTGTTATTAAAGAATCCGAAAACTTGAGATGGTTCACAGTGGGACAGGTGTTCTTCCCTTTGATTTTCTTAATGATGTTCCACACTTTTTTCTTGGAAGTTTTTGATGTCAGCCTGGAGCAGAAGCTTCTCCAGGACCGACGTTTACTGATTTTAAAAGTGTGTCTTGATTTAGCACGGAGTTTCTGATGGGCTCGAGCGTTGGGACCCGAAGGCGTTGGTATACCTGACGCTGAGCCCGTTTTCTAACTTTGGAAATTTGTTGGCATTCTGAATCGAACCAGGGTGTTTTTTGGCATTTGAAGTTTATCGAAGACACTGGAATACAGGCCTTAGCACATTTAATCATAGTGTTAGTCAGTGATTCAGCTGGGTCAGGACTCTGAAAAAATCAGTGTCCTGGAACTCCTTAGAAACAGTGGCTGCAAAGAGATCCCAGTTTGCTTTCTTATAATTTAAATGCTGAGAGACAGAGACGTGTTCAGTTATTACAGGTTGTAGAAGGACAGGAAATGGTCACTTCCGTGCAGATCGTCATGGACAGATCACTCATAGTCCAGGACCAGCGAGGGGTCACAAACCGACAAATCTAAACACGAAAGTGAACCTGTGGAAGAATGGAGGTAAGTTGCAGATCCGTCGTTCAGACAACACAAATCCAAATCCGAAAGGACATCCTCAATCAGCAGACCTCTGGATGACGAACCGGTACTACCCCAAAGAGGGTTGTGACCGTTAAAGTCACCCAACAGCAAAAAAGGTCGAGGAAGTTCCCCTAACAGACTGACAAGGTCCTGACGACAAACCGGGACAGATGGAGGTAGATAAAGAGAACAGATTGTGACAGTCTTGTGGAGAGTGACTCTCGCAGCTACAGCCTGAAGGGAGGTAGACAGAGCGACAGGACTATACAACAAAGTTTTGTGAAGGAGAAGGGCAACACCGCCCGACAGTCCCAACGTGGATGGTTGTGCAGGTTTTGAAAGAATATTAAAGCCAGAAAGAGTAAAGGTCTTCTGGCTTTGAATTTGGGTTTCTTGAAGAGCCACGACAGAAGGTTTCATAGATTGACACAGAAGCTGCAGCTTCCTCGAAGTTTGAATTTAGACCACGGATATTCCAATGGATTATTGTATTATCCATGGTGCAGAGGCGAAAAGGAGAGAATCAGGTCATCTCCTCCTCAACATCTGCCGCTAAAGCTGTAAATTTGTTGCTTAATTTCACTGGACTATCTGCAGACCTGCTGGCAGACTTGCCAACAGGTGAAGTAGGTCTGGGTTTGGGAGACGGTGGAGGTTTCTTCCTTATCTCCACCATCTCCACACTGGGTTTGAACTCCCTTGCCCGCATGGGCACTGGACAGAGGAGTTCGAGGTCGGGGTGCTGGTTTTTTAATCTGCCCAGCAGCAGATGTTGTAGACTGCTGGGCAGTCTGAGGGGTGGGGGATTTTGGCCTCCACCAGGGGCACTCACTTTGGGATGAGAGGTGGTGGACCTGCTTCCACCAGAGCTGACAGTTTTTCCTTGCAATGTCTTCGAAAACGTAAAGTTATCAGTCTGACAGCAGACTGACCGAGTTGGAACTGTTGGAACTTTCTTTACGGCCGAAGCATATGAAGAAGCTGTCGCGACGGACTGCCCACAACCTGCTTGCGGGCTTCAAAAAAGGAGATCTTCTTTTCTGTCTTAACCCTTTGTATTGCAGATTCCTGAATCCACAGAGGACAATTCCGTGAAGAGGAGGGATGGTCGCCACCGCCAGTTTGCACAATGTGCCGGATCTGTACACGGCCCATCATGGGTTGCCTTGCAGCAAATACCACACAACCTCCTGCCCAGAACAACGGTCTCTGACATGGCCAAACTTCTGGCATCGGAAGCACCTCAACGGGGACGGAACGTACAACTGAACCCGGACAATCAGGAAGCCGACTTTGATGACCGGAGGCAGCACAGGGTTGCAGAAGGTCAGAAAGAGGGTGTTGGTGGCCACTCTCTCTGCACCTTTCTTGACTGTCACCCTGCGCACCTCCGTCACACCCTGGGACGCCAGTTCCGTTTTTATTTCTGCCTCTGAGACACCCGCTAGATCTCTGCAGCGAATCACACCTTTGGATGAATTTAACTGTTTATGGGGAGTCACCCTGATCTCCCTATCCACTAGTTTTATTGCTTTCAACAGCTGTTCAGATTGTTTCTGTGATCGACATTGAACAAGAAACGAACCATTCCTCAACCTTTTTATGGACCTAGGTTCACCTGCTATACCATGAAAGCCCTTTTGGACAGCAAAAGGGCTCAGAGCTGAAAGGTGTCTTTCCTGCTCTGTCCCTTCCACCCACGAGCCAGGAAGCCCAGAAACCTGTCCTCTGTCTTACCTCACTGTCAGAATCACTGTCTGTTTCAAATTCCCCTGAAATAGGGAGACTGCCTTCCTCTTCCTTTTGGGGGGGTAGTTTTTTGAAGAAGTCATATTAATTTATTGTAATTCATCCCTCCCTTACCCACCCACCTTGGAGTCCAACTAAGGGGCCAGGGCCAAGAAACCAATGTCTTGACCCCTTCCAGCTTCGGGAGAGACATACGACAAGCAGAAGCAACCAACCCTATCCCCCCTGATCATGCTCAACTCCCGGGAACAGAGAGCTGAGCACTGCAGGGGTTTACTTGGCCAGCTGGGGAACTGCCCGTCTTGACCCAACCCCAAGAAGGGGAGCCGATTAGTACAAACCCCGGGCCAAAGTGTACTCCCTGCTAGGAGAGGTCCGAGCCAAAGTGATGTGTTGAGAGCGCTGGCCCTCTCAATCACCAGGATCTCATTCCCCTCCGACACAGGTCGCACCGCACGGCAAACGCGGCGGATCTTAAGGAGACCACAGAGAGAAAAGGAGTGTGGAAAAGAAGACTTGAAGGGGAGACGAAGATAGAAAAGGGCCAAATAAGGGAGGCAGAAAACAAGAAAAGGAGAAAGGCGGGTTACTCTTAGTCAGGATCCTCACCCTTAGCCTATCTGACATGGGAAGCCCTACCAGGGCATCAACTCCTTACCACGTTACGCTTAGGCCAAACAGCTCATCGCACCTCTCAGGCCTAGAAGCAGTGTGAAAAAAAAACAGCCTATCTCCAAGTATTGATGCCCCCGCCAGCAAAGCCTAAGGGATCACTGGACCACGCAAACCCTCCGACCACGACAAGTCGCAACCCCCCGGAGGGCCATTTGTGAAAAGAACAGAAACACAGGAACATTGCCACTTATGTGGAGGTCCATCCCATCCCCACAAATCCCTCCTCCAACCACCCCCATTGT
>JAFLJL010014635.1:0-22818 GCA_018398815.1 Conus ventricosus | reverse complement strand
CAGAAGTTTTAAACGGCCTCCTTACAAACGCGGCCAAGCATAAAAAGGATTGTTTCAGCCTCGTGTCTGCCTGTCTGTGTGGGCAAATTTTGTGGGAAAAATAGTCAAATAAGTGTGGGGATTTTTTGTCAAAAAAAATAACTTAGTTTTTAAAAGAAAAAAGAATTTTTTTGAAAATTAGTATTAAAACGGAAACCCTACACAGTATGTCTTTTGTAGATAATCGTATTTTTTGGTTATTGGAAGTCTTACTTGTCAAGAACTAATAAATGCCGCTTTTAGGCCACTTTCGCCCAAAAACTGGTTGATCGCGAAAGTGGCCCAGATTGGTATTTCTACGTTCTCTACCGTTAACTCTAATTTTATTGATTGCTCCTCACGTTGAGCACTGTGGCCTAGCAGAACCTAAATTTAAAATGGAAAAATTAACTTTGGGCAGTCCACCAAAATTTACCTTTTTCCAATCCACAACTGTACATTCAAAAACTCATAGAGCAGACTGAAATATTTGTGCGCAACATGAGGTGGAAAGCGTTTTTCTTTTTGAATCCAGATGCCAAAAGGAAGATAAAAAAAACTTATGGTTTTAAGTCATGGAGATCGCCACCTGTAATAGAGCAAATGAAACCTTTTGAAAAGCATGAAAAACTAATAGCTAATATTGATTTCAGAAAATCATATAATAATTTCCAAAACATTGAATAATAACATAAAACAAATCCAGAATGACAAAAAAATATTCATAAAGGCAGACAAGACAAACAATTTCTATAAAATGGAAACTAATGAGTACTCCAACTCTAAAACAAAAATATTCAGAAAAATTATAAAAAAAAGCTGATAAGACTACATATGACAACATCTGCAAAAAAGAAAAAGAACTTGTGCACCAGATGGATTTAGGTGATAGGATAGAAGCAACAGCAATAAAAGAAGCCTTATAACCCTTAAAGACCACAAACCTAACTTTCCCAACAACCCTCTCTTGTAGACTAATAAACCCATCAAAATCTGAATTAGGCAAAATTAGTAAAAAGATCCGGGAAAAAACAATAGAGGACATAAAAACAAACACTGAATACATACTCTGGAAAAATAGTTATGAAGTTATCCAATGGTTTAAAGAATTGAACAAACAGAAAAATACAGTGTTCATTACTTTTGATTTTAGTGGACTTCTACCCTTCCATCGATGAGGAATTACTTACTAAAGCACTAAGATTCGCCAAAAAATATACTAATATAACAGATTCTGAGATGGAAATCATTCTCCACACTAAGAAAACCCTTTCTCCATAGCAACAATGAAACTTGGATAAAAAAAACCAGCAGAAGTTCCACATTCGATGTCACGATGGGATCCTATGATGGAGCTGAAACTTGTGAATTAGTTGGACTTTTTATGTTGTCTCTATACAGAAAATACTTGGTAAACAGGTTGGCTTATACAGAGATGACGGTCTTGCCACGTTAAAAAATAAACCAAAAACCATTGAAAACAAGAAAAACGAACTTTGCAAAATTTTTCAAAGCCATAACCTAAAAATCACAGTAGAAGCCAAACAAAAAACAGTAAATTATTTAGACAAAACAGTAGACCTTAAGATCATACATACAAACCATATAAAAAACCTAATGATACACCTGTCTACGTAGACATCAACAGTAACCATCCACCCTCCATTTTAAAAACCATACCTAATGGTATAAACAAAAGATTATCTAAACTGTCATGCAATGAGAAAGAATTTAACAGTGCAGCAGCTGAATACCAAGAGGCGCTGAAAAAAAGTGGCTACAACTACAAATTACAATATAACCCAGATAACAACATGAACAGCAACAGGAAAAACAGGAAAAGAAAAATTATATGGTATAACCCTCCATATGATGGAAGAACAAAAACTAAGGTAGGAAAAGAATTCATCAAAATCCTTAAAACATCATTTCCAAAAGAACATGTACTATCTAAAATATTCAACAAAAATACTATCAAGCATCCTACTCGTGTATGCCCAACCTTAAAAATAAATTGATTCTTACCAATAAAACCAAAAACAACACAGCCAAAAAGGGTGATGAAAGGATATCTTGTAACTGCACAAAAAAACCCCAGTGCCCTCTGAATAATAAATGTCTCTACAACTATATTGTGTACCAAGCTACGGTAACAACAGACAGTGATAAGAAACATACATAGGGATCACGGCAAACCATTTTAAAACCAGATTGCAAACCATAAACAGTCCTTCAAAAATGAAAATATAAAAACCAAACAGAACTAAGCAATATATTTGGAAGCTTAAAGATAAGAAAATAGATTACAACATATCATGGAAAATTATAAAAAGAGCAACACCATGCAACAACATTCTAAAAAAAATGCAACTTGTGTACTACAGAAAAGTGGCTGATATTATGTAAACCCCATGTAGCATCTCTGAACTCTAAAGTAGAAATGATAAACAATTGCAGGCATAAATGGAAACCTTGTCAATGCACCATCCCTAGCACGCCCCCCCTCCCCCCCCCCCCCCTGAACGTGCCCCAAAAAAGATTTAAAAAAAAATCTGCAGCCACGTGCCACACGCGCAGAGCTCAGGCGCCCACACACCACACCATATAAAACCGGTGGCGTGCCCAAATTGTATACACCCTGACGAGAGCGCCGGCTCGAAACAAATTTGTTGGTTTTAGTTTTTCCATTTTAAAATTCTATTTTTAAACTGGTATTTATATATATATATATATATATATATATAGAGAGAGAGAGAGAGAGAGAGAGAGAGGAGAGAGAGAGAGAGATGGATATGATATGTATAATTTGATATATATGATGTCATATAATATTAAATGAATAAATTGCAAATTCATAGTAACGTTATCACTCATCGTTTACAAGAGATAGAGTTCTCTCCTGTCCTGGAGGAGAAAAAAAAAATCACGTCTAACAATCGTACTCAGAACTGATATAGCGATAGACTGTTTTAATATTGGATGTTATTAATGTCGTGCAACAACACCCATGTAAATATATTTAGAGGCTATGTTAGTTTTTCACTCGCTGTGCACACACTTGCTGAAGTTGATTTCGATCCCCCTCCCCCTTCCCGCCCCCCCCCCCTCCCCCCCGCTCACCGTTTCTTTTTTATTTAACACCCCTCTCCTTACACACTCGGAGTCCTTTTGATGAGGGTGTAGTTATTGGCTGGACGGATGTTTGGGTGCTGCCGTGCGCGCGCGCTTGTTGTGTGTGTGTGTGTGTGTGTGTGTGCGTGCGTGCGTGTGTGCGTGTGGGTTTTGAGTGTGTATGTGATCGCGTGCACGCACATATGTGTTGTGTGTGGACATCACGGATCTGGGTGATATCTACTCACCTAACTCGTTTTCACAGTGGAGCTTTTAACTGGACACGGAATGTAGTTTCTCGCCAAGTTCTTCTGCCTATCTGTGGCCTTTTGTTTGTTGTTTGCTTTTTTATTTATTTATTTATTTATTTTTTTTACACGGCGTTTTAACGCAGATCTTTCTACAATTGTTCCACAATATATTTAAAGGTAGGTCGCTTTATGAGCTTCTTCTCTATTTCGTATTATTTATTTCATAGCTTTAAATGTTTTTTTTCTTTTTTTTCGTAATAATCCGTAGTCCTTTTGTTTGACTTTGAATTAGTTTGTTCTCTCCCCTCCTCCCATCTCCCCATCCCACTCTCTCTGGTCCCGCTGTTTTTCTCTCTCCTTTCCTGTTTACTTTTTTTATTCTTTTCCTCACTGGTTCCCACTCCCCCCCCCCCCCCCCTCCCCGCTTTTTTCGCACTCCACCTCTCCTGTACTCTGTCTCTGTCATCTCTCTCTCTCTCTCTCTCTCTCTCTATCTTGCTCTCTCTTTTGCTCTCTCTCTCTCTGTCTCGCTGCTGTCTGTCTGTCTGTCTGTATGTCTCTCTGTCTCTCTCTTTCTCTACTCTCTCTTCTCTCTCTCCTCTCTCTCTCTCTCCTCTCTCTCCCCATACCTTCTAGCGTCACAGTTACCATATCATAACGTCTCATGCTTTGAATGTTTCATTGTGCTATGTTTTCGTTACATTTCAGTGTATAATTTTAGAATCTCCTTTTTGTGTGAACAGGAAGTTTTTTATTATTAGCATTGAGTTGACCCCAGATGGCTGCCAAGACGTTGAAAGTAAAACAAATGTTGCTTTAATCACAGCGTGTTCTTTTCGTTGCTTCCCCCTTATTCCATCCCTCCTCTCAATCGTTCTCCCCCGCCCCCACCCCCACCCCCCACCCCCTCCCTCTCTGTTCTATTCCTCCTCTTCTATTGTCTTTCTTTCTGTCTTTATCTTTCGGTCTTGTTCTCATCTGTGTTTCTCTACTCCTTTCTTTAATTTCTGACCCCCCCCCCCCCCCCCCCCCCCCCGCACACCTCCCGTCTTTTTGCTCCTTCTATGAAATTCCTTTCCTGGGTGTTTGTCTGTCCCCTTCTTTCCAGTTTTCTTTCATGTATTCCTAGGAACAGCGCGCGCGCGCTCGCGCGCGTGTGTGTGTGTGAAAACAGTTTTGGTAACTCTTGTAGATTATTTATTAACGGTCTGGCCTCCATAGATTCTGTCGGAATTCTGGACATTTAGGTTGTCTTTTCAGTCGGTTTTTTTTTTTCCATTTTCCCTTCACCTAATGTGCATTTTTTTTTTTTTAACAGACATTTTTCTTACAGGCAAGAGGGGTCGATCTAAATTCGGGAGAGCACTCTTACCGTTTGTTTTTAACATAGAAGAGCCTCTCATCAAGCAGGTAAACCGAGATCCGGTCGCAATGCCGACGAACTCTTCGCAGACAGAAACAGTTGTGGCAGACTGGTCCTGCCGATCATCCCTTTGAAAGGAACTTTAAAGCGCACAGAACATATGGTGGGGAAAGATTTCCTTTTCGTCCCCGCATTTTCCCTGCATTGATTAATGTTTCTGTACTCCATGAAAATGGGCAGAGGCCTAAACTAAATTAAACTATTTTCATTTCATTTATTTCATTTCATTCTCTCTCTCTCTCTCTCTCTCTCTCTCCTCTCTCTCCTCTCACTCTCTCTACTCTCTCTGTTGTGGTGTGTGTGTGTGTGTGTGTGTGTGTGTGTGTGTGTGTGTGCGTGTGTGTGTGCGCGCGCTCGCGCGCGCGCGTGTACGACCGACCCTGCATTGGCTAGTCTTGTTGCTTACGTGTAGGCCTAACTTCCTTCCGATCTTTTGTACGTGCGTACGCGTGCGTGTTTGTAGCGCCAACAATGGCGGAGGCGTTTGAACACTACTTCATTGACCACAAAAGACGTGTGGATTTGTTGTGCCGTGTGTGCGGCAATCGTGTGCTCAGAAAGGGTCCAAGATAAAGGATTAAACGCTAGACTTTGTGTCAACTTCTCCATTGATTTGTTGCAGTATTTCAGTGTAGATATTTCTGGTGATGAAGAAGGCAAACAGTCCAAGTGTATCTGCATAAAATGCTACCACAGACTGAAAAAAACCAAAAAAAATACGAGACACATGTCAGCCACATTCTCGGTGTTATACCACAAAGGAAAATGTTGCTCGTGACAGAATGTCAGAAATCTGGACAACTTTCGATCCAGATCTTTCTTTGAGTCAGTGTACATCGTGTCGATTTTTCAATCAGCCGGACTTCTTGGTCATCGGGAAAACAAAGAAGAGCCGACCCGTCAAAAGATCTGCTCAAGAATGTTTAGATCAGTCTGATCTTTGCTTGCGCACAGATGAAAGCGTGTCATCATTTTCTCCGTTGGTAGCGACCACCGCGATAAAGCCTAGAACATTCTGTACACAAACCTCACCAGTCATAGCTAGCACATCCAACTCGGTACTTGAATGTGTTGACATGTCTGATGTATGCTTCGACACTAATGAAAGTGTGTCTACGTCAGTTTGTCAGTCACCATCGACCGCTGTGTTGGTGTGTCGTTTCTGCCAATGTGTGTGTGTGTGTGTGTGTGCGCGCTCTCTCTCTCTCTCTCTCTCTCCAGTCGTGAGTAGGCTCACCATGATATGAAAATGAGACAACAATTTGCATTGGTGTGTGTATATGACATCAGTTTTCAAATGATTCGAACGGGCGAAAGCACAAAGAGAACAGGGAAATGCCGCTTCTGGCTCATTTCACCCTCCACCGAGTTTTCGGGCGAAAGTGCCCTAGAATCAGCATATTACTGTTCTGACAAGTAAGACGCCAATAACACAAAAAATAACGATTATCTACAAACAAACATACTGTGCAGGGTTATCCGTTTTTAATACTAATTTACTAAACTTTTCAGAGAGTTTGCGTAAGGAAAGTAGCCGGGACTGAACACGCCCCATAGAGTAAACGCAGGAGAAAAGCAGTTGTGGCTGAACGCGCCCATATACACGGTGGGTGCACCAGGCTATCCGATTACTTCGCGGTATGTTAATTACGGCCCCCGAAACTTGGTGGGGAAAGAAAAATAAAAAATAAAAAGAAACGGAAAGAAACGAGAAGAACAGACAGACAGACAGACAGACAGACAGAGAAGAGAGACACACACACACCACACACCACACACACACAAACTAACACGGACACACTCACACACACACACACTCACCACACTCACACACACACACACACACACACACACACACACACACACAGGCACGCACACACACACACACACAGGCCAAAAAATCAATACTGCCGCGCCTCCTTACCCCTCTTCCCCCCTCCTCTTCACCCCACCCCCCCCCCCCCTTCCTTCTGCCTAGCATTACATCAGCTTCCTAGAACGGCGGCGCTGTTCTAGCTGGCCAATTAGCGGGCTAAGCGTAGCCTCTGGCCGCTCACGCCACACATTCTTCCACTGACTGCTGTGCAAGCGCGTTGTGGTTAGGCCTACTGTGCTGTGATTTTACATTTGACAGGGGGCTGAGCGGAGAGAATTGTGTGTGTTAAAACATTGGCGAGTCAGGGAAGTGATATTTCAATGTTTCTGCCAGTGCTGGAAGTGACACTAATATTACTCAAGAATGGATGAAGTGTTGTTATCTTCGCAAGGAAAACTTTCCGATCAACAGACCGATCTTGTGAAAAAATACATTGTTTATCATGAGGCCATGGCAAAGTTTTTGACAAGAAATTGAGCGGCGAGCCTTGTTCTCCTCCTCAAAGCCAAAAGGAAGCATTTCGTTTTTGTTTTTCCTCAACAAAAAACGGAACTCTCAGTTGAAGATCTTGACAAATATTTGAAAACACAGCTTTGTGAGCTGCCTTCCGATCCATTTGATGAAACCAAAAACCTTTGAACTGTTCAAGAAATGACCCCCATCTTACACCGGGCTTGTTACATCAGTGAAAGATAGTGAAAAGAAATCTCTTTCTCAGGCTCTTTTTTTAGGGAATTGGCTTCAGAAAGCAAAGACAATTTTGAAACAGTCAAAAACAAAAAACTGGGAGTCCTATCTGAAAGAAGATTTGCTGGTTGAGCCAACTCGCGTAAGAAGACTAATTGAAGTGTCATTTTTGTTTCTATTCTTATCCAAATTTCACAACTTGCGATTTCTTTCAACGAGTTATACAGCAAACGAAAACTCATTCTGAAATACATACAATCCAACCCCAACTTTAAAGCATTCTGGCATGATACACATGACGTGTTAGAACCTGCATGGCAGGAGTAATTGAGCCACTCCACAGCGGTAGTTTTACTAGCGCCCAACAAAACTAGGCCAATCGGCAGACTTTGCCGATTGACCTACAAGCCCACCTCTACCCGCCTACTGGAGCGTTGGGTTTGTTTAGAGGCAGGGTTGTGTGGCCGTGCGCGCGGCTGTAAGACCACTGCAGGCCTACCACTGACGTAAGATCTATTTTTAGATACTGCTCGCAGGAGCGGTCGGGGTTGTGTTTAGAGTTGGCTGCCTTGAATTTCTACCAAGCACTTCATGACTTTGTATATATTGCTGTGATTACTGGCTTCACTGCTTCGCTTCAACGTCCTGCTTCAACTTTTTTGGCTGCCTTTGGGCGGCCACAGAATGTACTTTATTCAACTGTCTTGTTTATTAAATCAAGCTTTTGATAAATGCACTTGGTGGCTGCTTTGAATAATCTTCAGTTGACAGAGAGACTGGCAGCCGTCTTGAATTTACGGCGCTTAAGCGCAACCATAAAAACCCTTTCCCCATTTCTCTATGCAAGCACTTCCTTATTTTTTAAATGTTTGTGCGTGTGTGCTGTTATTGTTGTTGTTTTGTTGTTTTACTGATAATAACTATATTATATTCTGAACATTCGTTTCAAAGGTGCGCGCACACACACGCACGCACGTCCCCCCACCCCCACCCCACGCAGCGCACGTCCCCCCCCACCCCGCCCCACGCACGCACGTCCCCCACCCCACCCCACGCACGCACGCCCCCCACCCCCGCCCCCACCCACGCATGCACACTCAAGTCATCCACAAGTTCTTAACTGAAGTTGCCCAAGCCACTTCTAAGTCATCCTTTAAGTCTTACTTAAGTCATTCTCAAGTTGTCCTTAAGTCATCCCCAATGTCACCCCAAGTTACTTCAAGTTCTTAATAAGTTCTTAATTAAGTTCTTGATTAAGTCACCTCAAGATCATAACTAAGTCATCCTTTAAGTACAACTAAGTTCTTATTAAGTTATCTTATAATTATCAAAAAATACAGCTATGTTTTTATCTTAAATTAGTAAATGTCTAAGATAGTACACACACGCCTCAAAAAACGCGTCATCGTTGAGGATGTCTTGCTCAGCGTTTTCTGCATAGATTTTAAATGAAGTTTTTACATCCGAAGAACAACCGCATTGATTACAATTCTGGTCTATGGAAATGTCTTTTATAGACTCCATGTCTTTATTTATTGACTTTATCTTTTATAATACGCCATGATCTATTTTTTATAAAAAAATTTAAAATATTCCATTTGAAATGGATCAAAATGGTGCTTTGTTATTGGCGGTTTTGGCGTGCAGTTGTCTTTTTCTGCATTTAATGGTTCAGTTTTTTTGATTGCTTTTGTTTCTGTTGCAATTGTGTATATATTTTATAGCCGCAATAACTGCCCAACAGCAGCAATAGCGCCAAAAATGGCAACAGTTTTAAGTTCAATATTCCATGAAGACTTTGGGGCCCTTGTATCACATGGAGTTTTTATAGCTGGCATTGAATCAACTTGTTCTGGCGTTGGCGGTGTTATGTTTTCATGATGAGGTATATTCTGTAACATTAATTTTTTTTTGTCTGTTCCACTCTGCTAATTTTTTTCCGCTTCAACACGCCCAGGATTTTACTGGTTACTTTCTCCACCTGATTCAATGTTTTCTGATTCTGCTGATTTTCTGGCTTGGTTTACTTTCTCCACCTGATTCTGGTTCTGATGATTTTCCAGCTCGTTCATTTTGAAGGGAAATAAAATCTATATGATTAAAAGTTATTAATCCCATGATTAATGGCGATAACAATGTTCCAAATCTGTAGTATAGATCACACCTAGAGACTCTAATGACTTTGTTTAAAACTGGATCTTGCGTTAAATCATACGTAAGATCTTGTTCAGAATCAATGGGAGCAAATCTACTGACTAGTTTAGTGTACAAACTAAGAAACCGTTTGCCCCACACTTTTCACCATTCTAGACCTAGCTGCGCCTCATACCTGTTATGATACTTTATAATGTCTTGTGGAGACATTTGTTGAATTTGTTCTATGCTGAATTCAGTTCCGAGGAATGTTTTGTTTTCCCACATGCATGCTAAAGAATACAACCTCTCCTTTTGGGGCATAACACTTGGCCATCAACTTGGTCATTCATAAGTTCGGGAAGGTTTAGGCCGCCTTGTAGCTGTAGTAGATCATCACTGTTTCATGTTTTTTATTAAATTATAATTATTTTTTTTTTATAAAAATGAGCACCGAAAAAACTATTGCCAACTTGTATACCATTCTGCTGTTTTTGGAGGACTAAAGTGTAGGAAAACTCAATGCTTGGTAAAGCTTGTTAAGAATTAAACCAGCAGATCTTGGCAAACTAGACTTTGAGGATTTAGCAAAGCTAATTGCTATCATTGCAGCTTCGGTTGCCACGAAAGATTTTCTAGTCAAGCAAGGAATAATTCCAGACAATATAAATATGTAAGAAAAAAATACATTTATAAAAAATGGCTTCACTCGCAATAATGATAGGCGGCGCTGTGGGGAATGCGCTTGCTTTTAGCGGAAGTAAATTTTGCATTTAGTAAACTGGGGAATGACAGCGGAGAGAAAAAGACATAACAAAGCTATGGAGGAACTAGCAGCTGCACAAGACGCTTATGAAAGGCAGAGACTTGAGCAGTTAGATTTTATTTAAAGACCCAAATGAAAGAAAAGGGGCATGCAGCTTACACATTTAAAAATGTTGATCAAGCAATAAAACAATATTATCTTGTAACAGGCAAACCAATCGAGACATTGCCCCACCAAAATTCAGTGACTTTTATCAACCATCAGAAAAACAAAAGATGCAAGAAATCGGGTTTATTGTCGTTGGGTATGACCGTCGTGTTTTTTTGTTGCACTTTAATATTGGCTGAATAAAAATGAACAAAATCTATTATTCGCCCAAAGGATATTGGAAGGGCATCACAGCAATTAAAAAGCTAAGCCAAGCAGCTGGAGTCAGTGAACAAACAGCAAAAAGAATGGTTATTAAACAAGCGATTGGCAAATTTATTTACCTGCCCCTAGACGAATACAGAGACCACACTTTTTTAAATTTACAACTCCAAACGAAAACCCATCAAATGGATCTTTTTATATTTCCCCTCTGATAGGATTAGAACGAAAAAGATTTTAATTACGCACTCACAGTCATTGCCCATGGCTTCAAGATAAAAAGATGCAGAACCATTAACACAAAAGAGTGCTTCTGCTGTTGCTGTTGCCATAAACTGATTTTACCAGCGAGGCCCTTAACTTTCCCTCGCATGATTCAAGTCGATGATGGAAAAGAATTTAAAGGCCAAGTGAATCAATTATTGTTGAAACATAGAGTTACCATTAAAGAGGCATTTCCAGGAGTTCACAGATCACAGGCTTAGTCGAAAAACTTTAACAAACAGTTAGCCGAAAAACTTTTTTCCTACCAGTATCACAGAGAGCTGATTGACCCAAATTTTCGCAACACAGAATGGGTTAGAAAACTGCCCTCAGTTTTGCGCGCAATGAATAATGAAGAATTTAAAGGCTAAAGCCAGTAAAAGCAATCAAAAGAAAAACAATAAATGTTGCTGAAGGAGAGTCTTCATCCAACAAACTATTACCATTTGGATTGAAAGGGAAGGTACCCCTTTTTTTACGGGGGAAGCAGAAGGGGACACTGCATCAGGGCAACAGATCCAGTTTGGAGTGTTGACCCGTACGAATAAAAAGAATTGTAAAGATGAATCCGCCGTGTATTATTTACGAGAAAATGGCACAACAAACAACCAGCTCCCCAAAGATCTTTTGTGAAGGAAGAACTGCAGATAATTCCGCCGGGCACAGTTCCGCTTTAATTAATTTACGGTTCTCCAGTGCCCGATGCATATGAAAACTCCGGATTAACAAACACCCGTTTTGTGTTTGTTCTATCTAATGACTTCTTTGTTACAACAGTTGTGGTTGATCTCATGTAGATTAGATCGCAGTTTTACGTTGTCATGATGAAAGTCTTATTGCCAAACAATGCTTCTTTGTAGTTGTCATGTGATATGTTTGACTGCACAAAAGCTGCGTGATATTCCCTTTGCTTTTTAATGATTTTCTCCTGGCTCGAAATACTGTACATTTTTGCCTTAACCCCACATACTCCTTGATCACCTTTCCCGATAAATTTATCCTTATCTTTCCTAAAACCTTCTTATTAGTAATTGAATGCCAAAGGCGAATCTTTAGGATAATCGGACGTGTCATACCCTCCCGCATGCCCCTTTTGCTACTTCGGTTTCCATGTCTTTATAGATGTCTTCAGTAGGAATATCTATAACAAAACTGTCTGTATCTTGTGTAAAGTACTCTGGACTCAGGATACGAGGGCTTAAAGTAGTCATAAAGAAACTCTAACATCAAAAGCTTTGATAATTCTAAAACAGTAAACCCAATAAATACAGGTTTGTCCAATTTGACTTTCTTTTTTTCATCATTATGCCAAAAAGCTGATCATGAAATCTTTTAAAGTCCTGATAATTAGGTTTTGAAGTCAGCTTAATTGCTTCATTCTCTCCTGGTGACCAATCTGACATCTTTGCGCTTGTGGCGGATTCTCCATAGTCTTTCCAAAACAGCTGTTGTTCATCAGCTTGAAAAAGTCTTTTTCTGAAGCATCTGTGGATTTAGTTCTTAAGATCAGTGTTCTTCATGATGTAGGGTTTCATGAACTGTTCTTGATCAAAAGCAATTATGCGATGAACAGCTGTTAACTTTAAACCATGTCTTAAATAAAATTGCAGAAGTCTGTATTGACAGACATAATTTTTTTTGCCTCGAAGATTAGGCACAAGTTTAGGTGGTTCTCTTGGATCCATCTTTAGACTTTCTGCTGCTAATGGATAGTCATTATGCAGGTCATGGAGTTCATGAGGATATTCTAAGTCAACTTCTAGAATGAAACCACGCTGTTGATTGGGCGTTAAACTGTTCAACCACTTTAATGCCTTTTGAATATTATTCGTACCTGTGTACATCTTGAAGTTGCGTAATGGAAGCGATTGCGCCATTGCCCATCCATACAGATTGTTTGCATCTAAATACATGAGATAGTTAGACCTTTTACTTGGATCATAATCGTCCAAGTATTTGTTGTTTGCTTTACAGTAATGATGCGACGCCATACTAATTCCTCCACGCAATCCGTTTTCAATCATCTGAATCATTGGTAAATCTGACAATAAATCAATCTGTACTCCAGTAAACTTTAAGAAAGCGTCCCAGCTCATCCCAGGCGCAGAAATGTAATGCGCGGGATCCAGGCTATAATGTTTCATGCAGGTCTTTCTATAATTTTCAAAGACGTCCGCCAACAAACATACATCTGCCATTAAGTAGGAGTCATGATAGTCCCCCATCGTTTTACACTCTAACTTTTGCCACGCATCTTGAGCATGCTGGTAATCTGAATCGCTGATGTCCTTTCCTCTAAGACTAGAAAAGAACGCGCCTTTAGGTGGAAGTGTATCTTCGTCAAACCTTTCCCAACTGTTCATGTACTCATAAGGATAAACAACCCTTTCTAACAAGAGTTGGGTCAAAATATTCTTCCGTATTGGCAGGACTTTAAGGACATAGCCAGTGACTCTAATGAACCCATCATGTGCTGCATAGAGTCATAAAAAGACATGTTATTTAAAGTGAAACACATGTACTTTTCTGATGACTGTGCAATGCATGACACCCTGAAGGCATCGTCCACTGCTTTCATTATAAGATGAGAGTCGTAACCTCGCAAGTTATGAAAGAAGATGGGCAGCTTCCATGTCTTTGGGTCAAACTTTAGTTGAAGATTGCATTTGTTATGCGCCGCTCCTCTGAACTTTCCACTAATGTGATCATGGTCTCTTACTGTTGGATTCGCTGCGTCTGATGAGAGGCCTAAACCGCATATCCAACAATGTGTGGCTGAGTCATACTGTTGTTGGTCTTCAGGCGTCATTATGATTTCAGATAAATTCAGATTATTAGAACAGTCATTGCGCACTTGCTGCATGCGCTGTAAAAATCTTCTAGCCGCATCTGGTCCTCTATATAATTCTGGTGCTGAATGAGCGCCATCCGACCTAACAATAATGAAGGCAAATGAACAAATCTGATGATTACTCATTAAGACTGTTTTTCGAAGTTTTTGTGGCGCTGGCCATTCATAAGGAACAATGAGTGATTCGAAGTCTGCGTAAACTACGTATGGAGAATTTTGCAGTCGTTTCCAGTTCTTAAAACTAACTTTAGATCCGGGTGGGGGCGTAATTAGTTCTGTATTACAGTCAACTGGGCCGATACAATGTTTCTTATGTTCGCTTGCGGCTTGAACAGATGGCATTCTTGTTAAACATTTTCTGCAGAATTCTTGTTTATGGTAATGCTTTGAAGTATGCCGCAATAATCTACTCATTGTTCGTATCAATGTGTAATGCGGCAGCCCTGCTGGTGAAAACATTAGTAGTAAGTCAACATGATTTTTGTCTGGCTCGCCAATCGTTGGACTGTTCTTGGACACTTTAATCGGCTGTAGATTTGTTTTCCTCATCCCATGTGTAGACATTAACAGTTATTGGTTTGTTTTGTTCTTCAACTGATCAATTTGGTCTACGCTAACAGGAAAGGACACCCCACTAAAGTTAAGATCATTGATGTAAGGGCGATAGTTAGACACTCTCTCTGCGTTTTTGCGGGCGTAATGCAGCCTTGCAAGAACGCACCACATAAAACATTTGTTGTCTGTATTCTTTATGTTTAGAACTGCTTTTTTGCGACTAATGCTGGAGGTAGTGGAATGTAAGCCTTGCCTACAATCGGCTCATACTTAGCCTGTTTTAATCTGATCTCTAAGACTTCGCCCTCTGACCAGCCAGAGCCTCTCATTTTGGCTTCTTCGGCGGCAGCGCCAAACTGTGTAAGCAGTTCGTCTGCCCAACCGGGTGTTAAGTCATTATGAGAAAGAATAGTCTGTTGTTTAGTCGAGACCCAGACTTCTAGATTTTCTTCATTTATTGTACATAGTCGATTAAAACAGCTAACATTACTTTAACTGGCGGGTCTATTGTTAGTTTGCCTGGAACTTGAGAAATAGCATGAACAACGCTTGCCTGTACGTTTGTTGGGCCAATGACTTCTAAATCAATATCATTCAGTGCTCTTGATAAACGCTCTCTCTCAAGCATTCCTTCAAACAATTCGTCTTGTCCTTCATATATCTTAGCCATGTTGAGTCTCTTTTCTAACTCAAAATATTTATTTAAATTAAAAAAAAAAATACTTAATCAGAATCAATATCGACGGTCTTTTTGCGCTTGGACTCATAAACTAAAGTATAAACACCTTTTGGTGTTGTTAATGTGAGCTGTTTAGAACAGAGTTTAATGTCTCGTTTACTTTTTTTAAGCATTCCTTTTTTATCTGCTCGGGTCTGGCTGTTGAGAAAAACTTGTCCCCGCCTTTCTTTGAAGATCAAACTTTTGTCTTTTATAGTCATCAAAATCGGCCTGTAAACGACTAAATTCTTCATCCGTGATGTTTGAGTCAGCTAGTGCTTTATTTATTATCAGCCTGAAGGAACTAAGTTTAGCTGTTATTAGTTGAACCATAGCTGTGTGCTTTTGGAGTTTAGTTTTTATTTTTTTGCTAGCAGCACCTACGGCTAATGAACACAGGCCGAGAGCTAAAGACAAACCGCCTAGAGGTAAAGCTGCGGTGCGCCTATGCCCGTTGCTAAGAGACCAACACTCGTTCCTGCTGATAGAGCGCTTATAGTCGATGCTCCAGTATTAACATATGTAACAGCATTAAAGGCAGCAGAATACCTTCGTTTGGTTTTGCTGTATTTTGAAAGGTCCTGCTCTAGTTTTTGTTGCATTTGTGTAATGTTTGTTAATCTGAAGGTTTTTATGTTAGGGCTTTCTATAACAGCAGAATTGCCGGCTATCTCTTCTCTCGACATCTCCGGTGCTGTAGGCACATTTGGATAAACCTGAACAGACATGCTTTTTATAAAACGAAAAATAATTTAGTATAATACATATTTTAATCTGTTTTCTTCAATATCAGCTGCGCATCATATAATAAAAACAAATGTACATTAAGCGGTTTATCGGCTTCTTCTTCTTTATCAATTGAATGTTTATTACGTCTCTCACATTTCTCCCACTTCCATACAACTTATTATCCTCTGTTGACCTTAGGTCAATCCATAAACCGTATTTTGTTGTTAAATAATCATCAAGCCTAACATTGTGAAGATGTAAATCTTTAGACACTAGGTCTGCTGTTGGATTTCTACCCCTCCCACCCCCAAACAATTTTCTTATTTCGTCAAAATGATGATAAGGTCTAAGCCGCTAGCGTAGATTTGGTTAGGACTACCGTCAATTGTACATTGCACTTTCGTTATTTTAGGATTAAAAAACTTTTCACTTGCTCTTTTGAACGGTTCTTCATCTTCACACAGCAATAAAATACCTTTAAGCGATCTTGCTGCGACGCTAAAACTAAAATTCCATATAGTGTCTGCCCTGCTTCTAGGATATGTTGAATGATGAATCACTCTTTCGTAATATATTGGTAATTTTGACTGATATTGTTGTCCAATCAGCCTTGCTAAGTGAAGGTTGCTAACAACGTCAAACTCTAACGAGATGTCAGAAATGCTGTACTTTGCTTCGGTGTCTGATGATTTGATAACACGTTTGTATTCATTAAAAGTTAGTTCATATGACAATCTGTCTTTTAATGCTCCTTGAAAGTATGGTGCATGCGCTTTTAACAACTCAAAAATCTAAGGGAATGGAAAAGCGATTTCCAAACGCATAACTTACAGCTAAAGACTTTTTGCTGCTTTTAGCACCTGAGGCGAGTTCGGCGCCTATTCTAAGCTTTAGTGCTTCTCATTTTCAATTCCTTGAAACGCAAGATCAGCCCTTTCGTTCCCGGTTAGCCATAGATCAGAATAGGTTAAAAATATGTCTGCATTATGTAAAGAAAATATTTCTTGCCCCTCAAGTTTTATAGAAATTTTCTTAACGATTGCCCGCCCCAGATTCTGCACAACTGTCCTGTTGGGTCTGTTGTTGAATCGAGCGCTATTTTGAAAGTAAGACGCGCAGAGCCTGGCACAATCACTTCATCCGCTCCTAGGTCTGGAAATTTGACAGTAAGAATTTGATCTGCATCAATAGTAGATGGATTATTTGGAACAGTAATATTCCGCTTATTTCCTTTCACGCCAAGGGGTTCTTTCAGTTTTCTATGCGGGTCAAGAATCGAGCCATGTACTTGTTCCGGCATTTTTATGAAGCAAAATAAAAAGTTAATTATTTAAAAACATGGCAGGAATTGTAGATGAAGAAGATTATGATGTTTTTGATCGTGGAGACGACATGAGTGAAATGATCCCTTTGACACAGCATCGCTCAATGCTCTCAATGCGGCATGAATTAACAGAAAGTAAGGTTAAATCATTGTACCAAAGTTTAGGTCAAGAACCTCCCGAATTTAATAGACCCAAATGATTTTGAATTAAAAGATGATCATTTGTTTGTGAAAAACGATCAAGGAGAACTTGTTCAGCTTACAACTAAAAAAGACCCATCAAAGTTTTTAGCCGTGGGTTCAATTAGAAATAGACTCAGTGTGAAAGATCAAAATCGCCTTGGCCTTGTTAGGCCAAAATTAAGGCGGAGGCAGTTTCTAAACTTCAAACACACACTGCAAGAACTCCGACAGATAACCAAATGCAAAACATGGAACTTAAAGAATTAAATCAATCAGCAGCGAATTAATAAATACAATAGAAGCAGAAACCAGTTTTTCAGAAGAAACAGCGTTAAAAACAATTAATGATTCTCCATTGCCTATGCGAGAACTAACGGCCCTTGATCATGCTTTAAGAACCATTAGAGCGAATTAACAAACAATTTAGCAAAACTAGGTGAACTAGATGAGCATATAAAAAGAGAAAAAGAAAAACTCGTTGAGGCTGATGACGCCAACTTAGGACATGATATTAAAGAAAGAATAGCCCAAAGACTAAAAGATCTTGAACAAGAGAGATCAGCAAGACTAGAAGTGCTGTCTACTAACCGAAAACAATTACGAACTCAAGTGAGCAGAATAAGAGAAACTATCCAAAGAATTTTATATGAAGACACGACACTAGCAGAACGAATACGAACACTGTTTAGAGAGCAAGGAGTCACATTAGTAAGCGTTATAACAGCCTTAGGATTTGCAATAAGTACACTAGTGATGGCTATTACAGGCAGCGGTGGAGGTCAAAGTTTAGTGCCTCCGTCGCCATCACCTCCGCCTGATAAATCATGGGTAAAAAAACAGCTTGATCATCTTGCGAATTTATTAAAAAAATTAGCCAGTAAAGCTATAGACTCTTTACCCGGTATATTAGCGGTATTGTCAGCTGGCTTTTGTCTACTGCAAGCAAAGTAGTTGGCTTTATGGCCGAGCATTTATGGTCATTAGTTCTCGTAATAGTTGGGTTAATTTTTAGTAAGATAAGACCAAGTAATCCTAGGCCAGTTAATCCAAGAACAAGCGCTGTCTTTTCATATTCATGGTCATCGCGAACAGAGTCTGCGAGCTTTGCTAAGTCTTCAATGACTTTGGGGTTTGGACTTCGGGAATTAGATGACTTAATCTTGGGTGTTTGTTTACTGCTTGTAATATTACTGGCTCAGAATTTATGTCGTTTTTCCCAACCTTCTGTTCATTGCCTGCTATAAGAATTTCATTATTATAGTTTATTATTATTCCTACCTGGAGTCTGAGGTCAGAAGGCAGCATGTATAAACCAGTGCCAACAGCAAAGTCTACTTTCGATCTTGCGTATTGTAAAACATTTGGTATCTTTTAATACTTGAAGGTAAATCAACTGTAGAATTAATGGCGTCCTCTAAATTTGCTAAGTATTGTTTTTGGGCGTCAAAGCCAGTAGAAGGATCAGTTATGCTCGATCTTGCCTGTGCTTGCGACCCTAGCAAACACCAAACGTAAGTACGAATAGAGTCGTTTATTCGTTCTATTCCCGCCCTGGTTAGGCCCTTAGAAGTGTCTAAGATAAATGTTGTCCATGCGTTTTATGCTCTTGCTCTATGGACCAGGGCTGAACAATTTTGAAAGGAGAACGCCGGTCAAAGTTATACTTTCTGTGCGTGCCCTGAAAATAAATGACGCCTATGCCATGATTATGATCCAACTTTTGTCTAAAGCCTGTCTTGATGTTAATATTAAATTCGTTACAGATCCTTTCAAAAGCCTTCATGTCTATTATGTTGCTGAGTGATTAAACGGTTTGTCATTTGGCAATGGCGCTTGCAATTCAGTCAAAATACGTCTGAAGGTGTAATAAAAATGAAATCTGTACACTGACCTCACCAAAGGATCATGGTGATTTAAATGATCAGCATACGACACTCCACACCCAGTTGATGCGCAAAACACAGCAAAGTTTAACTGGTTCTGATAAAACTGCATCGGATGACTAAACCACGCTTTCTGGATGTGCTCGTTTTCAATAGGGGGGTTAAGATAGCTCTTCAATGGAGTACTCACCTTTTTATGAAAAGAGGCAGTCTGGGTCACAGCAATGTCAAGAGTATCAGTTGCTATATTTTTAAGATTGTAGTGGCGGCCCAACAGAATATTTTGCATCAGTATATTTGAATGCACTCATTTTTAATTTGTTTTAAAAAATGTTTGTAACAATAACAACCCAAGACCGCCCTTCGTTTTTTAGAACATGCTATTAATAACGAATGCGGGGCCAAAATGGTTGCGCTCCATGAAATATTCTACAAAGTCGTATGGTTTAATATAACTAAAGCCAAGAAGAATAATAAGATTACAAAATATGAAAGGAGAACAAACGACGTTAAACAGTTAACAATACCTAATGGTTATTACGGGTTTTGCTCACTAAAAGAAGCAATGAGTAACTTAGACATTACTCTTAAACTTAACAATGCAAATCTAAAAACAATATTAACATTCAAACCTGAAGAAGCAAAATACGATTTTGATAGAGAGCTAGCTAAAATGCTAGGCTTTACAACTAGCAATCTACCCACTCATAGTTTTAGTGTTTCGCCAGATGAAACTACGTTTGAGGGGGAAAATCCGCTCAATCTTGCATTACATTCATTACTCTATGTTCATTTGGATGAGCTGAGCACTGATGAAAACTTATATGATGGAAGGCCCTCAACTGTTTTAAGAGCTCTTCCGTCAGGGAAAGCTGCATATTGCGATTATGAAATTATACAATTCCCTAATTTACAGTTTAAAAGATTAGTTTTGTGGGAGGGTTGGATCATTTAATATAAAAATCAAAGACAAAGCGGGGAAAGTTGTGAAATGTGATAACCTGCACATTGTTTTGGAAATAAAATAATACGCTACTAAAAAATAATGTCGCGTGGGCCAGAAGAACCAGGAGTTACATTAGCGCCTGTGAGGTGTATAACCTTAGAATTAAAAGACCTTGCAGACGTAGCGGACTTTGAACAAAATGGTGAGATAGGCACTTTGTATGGTTTTGAGTACACTAAAGATGGTGATTATAAACGCAAAGAGGTTGACGACAACAAAAGGTTTCCTAAACTAGAGCAACTACGCAATCTAGAAGCAAATAATGTTGGCCAGTATGAATATAAAATAGTTCGAAAACCTGACCTCAAATGGCACTTAGAACATATTTAGAATGGAAAAAAATTTGAATTCATAAGCCCATTTACATTTTTTGACCGCCAAAAAAGTTTCAGAAAAGCATTCAACTCTGGCCCTTTACATGTAAGTCTTATGCCAGACAACAATAGTCGAAAAGAAATTGAAATAACGCCGTATGGGAAAAAGCAGTACATCCTCCACAGAAAAGAAACAGTTGTAAAAAAAGCTTCTACAAAATTACAGTTCTTTCCAAGCAGAAAATTAGGAGACACGTTCACAATAATATTTGAAATTTCTGTCTTTAAAGATGTGGAGAGGGATGGGGTTGTGGGCGTTAGTGATGTCCTTATAAAAAGGAATTAATATTAGCTGGCAAAACTTAGACGTTAACGCCTTAACGTTGTTTGTCGTCGTTCTTCACAATGGCGAGGATATTAAGATCATAACAACAAGCAACAAAATCACTGTTGACTTAAATAGAAACAATCTTACAGAACTAAATTGGATTAATCTTACACATTTAGGTCTTGTAGGGTTTTTATTATACTGAACAAGTTTTTAACAGAGGACATGATAAAAATAATAACTGGATTAGATTAAATCTGCCAATAAAAACCATGGAGCAGTTAAACTTTATGACAAAAACTCCTCATTGCTCATTGATTTGTGGGCAGACTGGTTGTGGAAAAACAATATTTATCCTCAACCTGTTACAAACAGTTTATCGTTATAATTTTAATCATATTGTGGTTTTCTGTCCAACACTTAAATGGAACAAAGCATATCATGATAGAAGGTTTATATGGACAGATGATGACATATATTTAGTTGATCCTAGCAATAAACTGAGTGAGTGTTTTAGAACAGTTTTATAGACTGTTTGAAGGAACGCAGACACTATTTATTATAGATGACTGTTCGGCAGAAAGAGACATAGTTAAAAAGAGAAACACTTTGTCGAAACTAGCTTTCAGCGGAAGACATGCTGGGATAAGTGTGTGGATTTTATGCCAAAAATATAACTCGGTTTTAAAAGACTTTAGAGAACAGTTAAAGACTGTAGTGTTATTTCACATGAAAGACAGAGACTCATTTGAAGAATGTTTGCGCGAAAATGATGTTATTGAAAATGATCAGGAAAAACAAAGGATTAAACAAAAACTGAAATCTGAAAAGTTTAGTAAATTAGTATTGAAAACGGATAACCCTACACAGTATGTTTGTTTGTAGATAATCGTTATTTTTTGGTTATTGAAGTCTTACTTGTCAGAGAACAGGGAAATGCCGCTTCTGGGTCACTTTCGCCCAAAAACTGGTTGAGGGCGAAGGTGAGCCAGAAGCGGCATTTCCCTGTTCTCTCACAAGGTCAGGTAGGAAGCATTTTGTGAGAGCGTGTCTATATAGTGATGTGGTGACAAGAGGTTTGAGGTGTATTGTTTTGTGGAATTGAACTGAATGCGTGCAGGCATGCCTTCAGAAGGCAAGCCTAACGTCCGCCCACCCCACCCCACCCATTTCTTTTGTCTGTCCCCTTAACATGGCCAAGTGCAGGTTCTGTTATATTCTTTGAAATCTGAGCACGCAGATAGCCAACCAGTCGGGTATTGAAAGTCGGAGACTGAGTGAGCGCTCGATGTCGAGCGGTCGGATGTTTGGTGCTCTGCCGATTTTGGCGGTGTTTCTGCGGTTTTTTGTTTTGTTTTGACCTCTATCTGTAGCGGTGGTTGTGCGGTGCGGTGGTGTTTGCTGTGTGTTGGTTTCAAGTTGGTTGGTGGAGCTGCGAAGTAGTGGTGACGGAATTTGTAGTGCTTTTTCGGTTTGTTTTTCTCTCTCTTCTGTCCTCCATTTTGGCAGCGCTTAGATTGTATTTCGTTTTTCACGTGCCCGGTTGCCCCTCCCCCCCCCCCTTCCTTTTTTTTTTTTTTAAAAGAACAACGCTGTTCTCTCACCCCTCCCTCCTCCCTCCCACGTGATTTCGGCTATGTAAACATTTGTTACGGGAACTATGGTCACGCACGTGGAACCGGTGTTCCTTAAAAGGAAGAACTTACCCCCTGTCGACGCTACCCGCCTTTCTTCTGAAAATGACGGTTTTTCCAACCTCGATATCTGTCTTGCGGCAGAAAGGGTAAGTGGGTGTGAAAGTGTTTTGGGAGCCCAACTGATCAGGGGGCTTTGGCGCATATATCCCATGACTAGGTCTGCCAGGAGCCAGCTATTAATTGAAGGAATTGTGCTTAACGGACACACAGTGTCCCTACATGACAAAAACCCTTTCATTTTGAGAGGGGCTTGATGAGGCCCCAGTTACCAAACTCTTTATCTCTGATATCCCCATCTCATGGCCGATGTGGACATTGAGTCAGCCTGAAAA
>JAFLJL010014634.1:105375-120186 GCA_018398815.1 Conus ventricosus | reverse complement strand
ATCTTTCTATGTATTAATATTTTCTGGGATAATCCCCTGTGTAACAAGAAAGTCTTTTGACGCAATACCTGCAGTAATTACAACTATAACCTTAACAACGTCCTCAATGTCTAACCTTCCTAGGTCAGCTGGCTTCATTTTAAACATGTTTTTTGCTAACACGCTATAGCCTATACTAAGACCGCTAATTACAGCAGAATGGTAAATCGTATTGATAATCTTTTTTTTCACTCATCTTTTTATTAACTAAAAAAATAATTAAAATAATCATAATACGAAAGACTGTCTATGTGCTTTTTAATCAGATAATCTTTTGTTGTTAAAGCTAAAAATAAGGTTGCAACTAGTTTTGGCGAATCTTCTATCTTTCCATTTTTGGGTGGTTTTATTCCTAACAAACATTTTGCGAGGGTGGAATAAACTAAAAACACCAACAATAGGCACTGCATAATTAACCAACTTTAAACTCATGGTTTTAAAAGTATTATATTATTTTTATTGCTTTTAAAAATGGATTGTGACGAACTATTAAAGTGTGAGGAGCAAGCAGACTACTCTGTAGGCCACTCAGCAGACCACTGCCATAAAGAAAGATTATACTCTCTGGCTGCGTGTGGAAAAACTAAACAGTATTTAGGCACTGAAACTAAGTGTTGAACAAATTCAGCAACTGTTACTTCAGATGTTGAAAAGTACTACGCTAGGTACGAAGCGCAGCTAGGATAAAAAATGGTTAGATTGGTAGGTCAGACAATAATTAGCCTATATGCTAAGTTAGTAAGTAAGATGGCGCCGGTTGATTCAGAAGAAGATTTAAATACGACTTATCACAAGATCCAGTTTTAAACAAGTCCCTAGAAACTCTTGCATGTGACATGTATTACAGATTTGGGACTATGTTATGCCCATTCATCATGGGATTAATTACTTTTAATCATTTTAATTTTGATCATATTAAATTTAATCGCAATAAAAAAAAAAGAGCGATCAGGAGAAGAAGACGCCGCAGGACCCTCCGCAGGACCCTCCGCAGGAGCAGAATGTACCACAAGTGAATGTAGCACAAGTGAGTAATGTTACTAAGACTAAAAATCCTGGACATGTTGAGGCGGGGCGTAAACTAGCTGAATGGAACAGACTGAGAAAAGCAAACCAATCAGCAAAACAAAAATTGTTAGATAGTAATACAACATCTCCACCAACAACAACACAATTAAAACAACAACACAATCACAATCAAACAATAAGATGTATCACTATGTATTGGGTGCTGCTGCTGTTGTTGGTGGGTTTTTAGCATACAAATACCTAACGCCATACCTAGCAACAAAGCCGCAAGCCCCCACAGTAAAAGAAGAAGAACCATCTTCTGCAAAAAAAGTGCAACCTCCTGCTGTAGATCCATTTTCTATGGAATAGTTTTTTAATGAAATAAATAAAGTACAAGTTAAGAACTAGATAGGTACAAGTTTAAGTACAAGTTAAGTTGGTTATAGAAAGTACTTTTAAGTTAAGTGCAAGTAAATACAAGTAAAGTACAAAAAATTATAAGTTATATAAAGTACTAGTTAGGTTCTTGTTATGTTCTTAAGTAAGTACTAGTTAGGTTCTAAAGTTAAGTACAAGCCAAGCCCAGTCAAGTTAATCTTTTAAAGTTCTCCAATGTCCTACAGCATATGAAAACTCAGGATTGACGTAAGTTCTCTTGTTATTGTTAGAGACTAGTGATTTCTTGTTAACAGCAGTTGTGTTTACTTGATGAAGAGTAGAGCGCAGATTAACATTTGTGTGATAAAATACTTTGTTTTCAAAGAGAGCTTGCTTGTAGTTGTCGTGAGTTTATTTTTTTTTTGACAACTTCTTTACTTATGCCCTTAGCCTTCTTCATTACAGACGTCTGGCTGGCACGCTATACATCTTTGACCGCAAACCAACATATTCTTTGATAACTGTCCCATTAAGTTCATCCTTCATCTTTCCAATTACTTTCTTGTTTACAGTTGAATGTAAAGGACTGTCTTTTGGATAGTCGCATGTGTCGTACCACCCATCGGCTCCTTTAGCTACTTCTGTTTCTAAGTCCTTATAGAAGTCTTCTGTGGGGACGTTCTAGATAAAAGAGTCAGTGTCTGTGTAAAGTACTCTTGCTTCTGGGTACAGTGGTTTTAAAGTAGTCGTACAGAAATTCTAAAATCAATAACTTTGACAACTCTATACGGTAAAGCCGATAAACACCGGCTTGTCTAGCTTAACATCCTTTTCTTCATCATAATGCCAACCAGGTTGTTGTTAAATCTTCTAAAGTCTTGATAGTTAGGTTTAGAGGCAAACTTAATTGCTTGGTTTTCTTTTGTAACTAATTTCACATCTTTACGTTTGTGTGGATTTTCCATGGTTTTGCCAAAACAGCTGTTGTTCATCAGTTTAAAGAAGTCTTTTTCTGAAGCGTCAGGGCTTGGGTTCTAAGATCAGTATTCTTCTTGATGTATGGCCTCATAAAGGGCTCTTGATCAAAAGCAATGATTTTTATGAACAGCAGTCAGTTTCAGTCCGTGTCTTAGGTAAAACTGTAACAGTCTGTAATGACAAACATACTTAGTTTTGTGGCGAAGATTGGGAACAAGTTTAGGAGGTTCTGTGGGGCTCATTTTTAATCTTTTCTTCGGCCAGAGGATAATCGTTGTGGAGGTCATGCAGTTCACGAGGATATTCTAAGTCTACTTCTAGAATAAAAACCATACTGTTGATCTGACGTCAAACTGCCCACCACTTTAATGCCCCTTGAATATTATTTGTACCATCCCCTGTGTACATCTTGAAGTTACGTAATGGAAGTGGCTGACTCATGGCCACCCATACAGATTTGGCGTCTAAGTACATTAGATAGTTAGACGGTTTAGTTGGGTCATAGTCGTCTAAATACTTGTTGTTGGCTTTGCAATAAGGATGTGAGGCCATGCTAATACTCCCTTAGACCATCTTCAATCATCTGAAGTGTGGGCAGATCAGAAATTAAGTCAATCTGAATGTTTGTAGACTTTAAGAAAGCATCCCAAGATAACCTGGGGCAGAGATGTAATGTGATGAGTCTAAGTTGTAAGCTTTATGCAAGTAGATCTGTAATTCTGAAAGACGTCTGCCAATAAACACACGTCAGCCAATAAATATTGATCATAATAGTCGCCCATTGTTTGACAGTGTAATTCTGTCCAGGCCTTTTGAGCGTATTCGTAGTCAGCATCAGTTATGTCTTTGCCTCTAAGACTAGAAAAGAAAGCGCTTTAGGAGGAAGCGAGTCTTCATCAAACCTGTCCCACGAGTTCATGTATTCATAGGGGTAAACACCTTTACGCACTAAAGATGGATCAAAATATTGTTTAGTGATTGGAAAGTCTTGTAGAGATCCCGCTAACTTATCCAAACTCGCCATCAGATGTTCGGCAGAGTCATAAAAGGATAAACAGTCAAGAGTAAAAGTCATGTACTTTCTGAAGACTGTGCAATGCAGGTAACCCTCTTATATTCAGAAGTCACTGCTTGCATGAATGAAATGAGAATCGTCCGCCTCGTAGGTTATGAAAGAAGATAGGCAGTTTCCATGTCTTAGGGTCAACCTTAAGTTGAAGATTACAATTGTTGTGCGCGGCCCCTCTGAACTTTACAGAAACGTGATCGTGGTCTCTCACTGTCGCATCTTTACTGTTAGGTGTTAGCTCTAAGCCGCAAATCCAACAGTGTGTAGATGAGGCATAGCTTTCTTGGTCTTCAGGAGTCATAACAATGTCTGAAAGATTTATTTTGTTAGGTAGTAATTGCGAAGTTGTTTCATCTGCTCTAAAAATCTACTAGCTGCATTGGGGCCTCTGTAAATCTCGGGTGTCGTGTGTTGACTGTCTGACCTAACAACAATAACGCATAAGAACATATCTGATGGTGGGTTAATAAGGCTGTTTTTTGTTCTTGGTGTGGGCCATAGTACTGCGGTAAGAGCGATTCAAAGTCAGCATAAACCACGTATGGACTCATCTGCATTTTGTGTACATTCTTAAAACAAAACTTTGGGACCCTGGTTTAGGTATAAGGAGTTTGGTTTCACAGTCTACAAAACTTTTACAATGAGTTCTATGACTGGCAGCTGCTTCTATAGTTGGGATTCTGACCAGGCACCTTCTACAAAGCTCCTGTCTAGATTTCTGTTTTGATGTATATTCTAACAGTCTGCTTATTGTTTGATTAATACATAATGGCTCTTTGTACTATCTGCAAACAGTATCAACTCATATGTTTGTTAAGCGGTTCACCTAAAGTGGGAGCGTTGGGAGAATCCTTAGAGGTTACTAGATCGTCTACTACAGACCATGTGTATACGCTTACAGTGATTGGCTTGTTTTGCTCTTCAAACTGAGATATACTTTCTATACTTACTGGAAGGTTATGTTATCAAAGTTCAGCTCTTGCTTATATTGTTCATAATTATACTCTTTTCTGCGTTCTTTATAACAGGATGTAAATGCGCCTAAAACACACCACATAAAACACATGTCAGGATTTTTTATGTTTAAGACTGGTCGTTTTAAAACTAACTCTCTTGGAAAGAGGAAGGTAAGAATTCCCAAAACTATAGGATAGAACTTTGTTTGTCTCAATCTTATTTCAAGGACTGTTCCTTCAGACACCCAGAACCGCGCAATTTTGCTTCTTCACTTGCATAGTTAAACTGTGTAAGCATGTAGTCAGCCCAGTCAGAATTAAAGTCGCGATAGCTAATAACTTCTTTCTGTTTAGTTGAAACCCAGACTTCCATGTTACTATAATTTCAGGCGTTATAAATCAATCAGAACAGCCAACAACACTTTTACTGGCGGCTCCATCTGAAGAAACTCTGGGATTTTAGAGATGGCGGGGTGCTACGCTTTCATGAACGTTTGATGGGTTAATGATGTCCATGTCTACTTCACTAAACATATTGCTTAATTGTTTGTCACTACCTTTCACCAGTGCGCTGGTTGGCAGGTTTTCAAACTCAGACCGCTTGTGAGGCTCATTTTTTAACTCAAATATTTTACGTAAATTAAAAAAAATACATATAAATAAAACTAAGAAAAACGCGCTTTTATTCTTCACCCAAGCGTTGCAACACTTCAAGACACGTTAACCTTACAATAACACCCGCCAATATTTTAGCTTTTTCTGAATCGCTACAGTCAATGTTCATCACTTTAATTGCTTCGTAAACAGTTCACTATTATCTTTTATTATATTGTCTACATCATTTTCAAACCAAATTCACTAAAATCAATGTTTAATACTTTCATTGTCTCATCAAATAGTTCATTACAATTTTTCATTAAAATCATTAGATCATTCTTTAAATCAGATTCGCTGTGTTCAGGCTTCATTTTTAAACCTAAAAATTTAAATAAATAAATAAAATTGAATCTGCAAAACATTCATTTTTTGTTAACTTCATCACTCACACATGATCAATAACACCACTTATAGCGCGCGCGCACACACACACACACACACACACACACACACACACACACACACACACACACACACCACACACACACACACACACACACACAAATGCAAACACAACACATGCTAGCGGCAGAGGGGTTTAAAAATCAATAACTTACCTGCTGGCTTCTACGGAGTCAATAGTCTCCATAACACCCGCGCTATGCCCTTCATGAGGGCTGTGATTGAGAACCAGAACTCATTGTCAAATTTTGTAACCCAAGATATTTCTTAAGTAACGCAATCTATCTGCGTCTCTGTTGCTCTTACTTCTTTTGTAAGATCCCGTAGTCCATCCATGTCTAGGATTTCTAGCAAAAATCGATTTCATTATCCTAATTTATATTACACATGAGCACTCACAAATGTTGTTTCGATTCATCATGTTAATGTAATTCACTAAGGTTAGCACATGCGCACTGAAAAAAAGTTGTTTCGATTTCATCATGTTAATGTAATTCACTAAGGTTAGCACATGCGCACTGAAAAAAGTTGTCACGGTTCTTCCGGCTAACAAATTTTTAGAAACCAGATTTACTTCGGCTAAATACTTTCCACAAAAGTTTTTTCACAGGAAGAACCGTGACAACTTTTTTCATTGCGCATGCCTCGGCCGGTTGAATAGCAGACGACGGCTCTGGGCCTGCAATCAATATCAGCTAAGCGCTAGCGGGCGGAGTGAATCAGTGGCACTGGGGGTTGAAATCAATATTAACCAAGCCAGTAAGAGAAGTGCAGGCAGTTCTGCAGGCGTTAATTTTGTTAGGGTGATTAAGTCTGTAAACCATTTTTTTTCCTATTTTGGTTTTAACTGATCATGTGGTTGTTTTTCAATGTTATGTTTAATCGCATCAGCGTTTTACTTGTCGTGAAGTAAATGTCTTTCTCCACTCCTTTTGAAGTTCAATTTTTTGCCGTTTTTAATCCTCACCGTCGGCCGTAAGCTTCTGAAATTCTTCGTCTGTAATGTTTTCATCCTGTAATGATTTGCTTATTCTTAATCTTAATGAACAAAGTTTTGCTGATGCTAGGGCAACAATAGCAGTGTGCTTTTGTAATTTAGGAGTTATTTGTTTAAAAACAGCACTTACAATCATAGACACAGCGCCTAAACCTAAACCAAGGCCTCCTAATGCTAAAGAGGCTGGCGCTCCAACCCAGTAGCTAAAACAGCAACACTAGACCCAGCACTTACGCTAGCTACAGCTGATGAGCCAGTAATTACATAAGAAAGAGTATTTAAAGCTTTAGCATATTTTTTCCTAGTAACCCTATACTTATCCAAGTCGCTTTCTATTTCCCTTTTGAAGTTCAGTTATTTGCTTTAACCTAAACTGTTGAACCTCCATTTTTTAAAATATATTATTTTTTAAATTAATCTTGTACATATCTTCTTATTAATTCTTCTGGCAGCACTTCATTAACAGAGTAAAACGCAATAAAATCAACATACTTAATGAAAATAAAGTCAAGTACTGTTAGTTTGGTTTTGTCAACCATCACAGTAACCTTGTCAGATGATTTAAGGGTGTTATTTCGTCTCCGTTTTTAGTAATTGCAATAACGAGCTTAAGAGGAGCATCCAAGTTTTCAGCCTTTATTTGTATACCTCTGATTAACGTATGTTCTGGCAAACTAGGATCGCACTCCCTCGGAGTAATAAATAAGCGAAAAGTCATCGTCATTTGCCTAGGTAGTGACTGTAGCGTTGGGTTAAATTCTAAGCTGACGGTGTCATCCCCCACTTCAGCTAAGGTCTTCTTTCTCTGTAGCATATATTCAGAACCCTGCCTAGTTATTTCAATCTGTTTTTTCTGTTGTGTTCCTGGAACTAAGCTAAAAGAATGGACCCTTAATTTAAAGCCCTTTTTAAAATTGTTTTTCTTATCAAAGTATACATTAGGGCTTCGTAGTTCAAACTTTAAATTCCAAGCAATTTCAGGAAGCAACGCCCAAGCATTCTCTCTTTTAAGAAGTTTGTATTCATGTTTGCCAAATCGGTTTGCCCTTAAATTTCTTATCTCTCCTAGGGTAGGATATTGCTGTCGTTTTTTGTCTTCAATTTCTGTTCGTTTGTAAACCCCATCATCTGTGTACTCAAATCCATAAACATTTCCTATCACCCTATCAGATCAAACTCAGTTGTGTCTGCTAGGTCTTTTAGCTCTACTGCAGTGCATTTAGGAGCTAGCTGCGCTTTTAATTCTGGCCCCGAGACATTCTTTTTCATATTAAAATTAAAATTAAAATAAACAAATTGTTATAAGCAGTAAATAATAAACAATCTACAATAAACAACGTATTGAACTGGGGGGTCAGTCCGTAAGCATAGCTTAGCGTGCTTAGATTTTTCTAGCTGCTCTTTTATTTTTTTTAGCTCATCTTTGTCCCTTATTATATAATTTTCACGTAAACATTCTTCAAAACTATCTTTGTCCTTAGTGTAAAATAATACAACCGATTTTAACTGTGATCGAAAGTCTTTTAAGACAGCATTGTATTTTTGAGTTAAGAGCCCACAGAAACTAAGGCGTGGCGGCCACTAAAGGCTAGCTTTGACAGAGCTTTTTTTTTTTTAACAATTGTCTTGTTCAGCCGAACAGTCATCAATAATAAACAGTGTTTCAGTTCCCTCAACTAGCCTATAGTAATGTTCTAAACAGTCGCCTCAGTTTGTCGCTAGGATCAAAAAATATTTTATCGTCTGTCCAAATAAACTTCCTTTCTTTGTAAGACTTGTTGTGCTTAATGGTTGTGCAGAATATAACAATGTGCTCGTAATGAAACCCGTATATTGTTTGTAACAAAATCAAGTACGAAGACAGTTTTCCACACCCAGTAATCCCGAGATAAGAGAACAGTGCGGATCTTTTGGCAGAAAACTTCAAACTATCCATCTGTTCTTATTAGAATATTTCTTCTACATTTTAATAAGCCACATCTTTTAGCCTGTTTTCTTCAATGTTTAACTGAGCATCACAAACCATAAAAACATGCATTTGTATTGGGGCGTTTCCATCTGCTTTCTTTCGAATATTTATTTTTATACCATCTTGCCCTACCCTTTCTCCACTTCCAAACAATCTGTTGTCAAAAGTGGATCTAAAATCTAACCACAGCCCATATTTGGTTATTAAGTAGTCTCCAAGTCTTACATCATAAAGGCGAAGTTTTTTACATACACGATCAACTGCAGGATCCCTTTGCCTACCTCCAGCGAACAACTTTCTTATGTCATCAAAGTATTGGTGAGGTAAAAGTCCGCGACCCGAATTCAAACTGATCAGACTTGCCATTTATTGCACAGTCAACCTTCTCAATTTTTGGATTATAAAACGCTTCTGATTCTCTATGAAAAGGAGTTGTTCCTTCAGTAAACAAGAACAAAATTCCTTTTAAAGACTTCAGAGACTGATTAGATGTATGTTCCAAGAGTGTCTCGCTTGTTTCTATTTTCTGTAATGGAGTGTATAACCATTTCATAATAAATATCCGTTTTACTTTTATACTGGGTTAAAATTGTTCTGGCCAGTTCAGGGTTAGTAACAACATCAAACTCAAGAGAAATGTCGCTAACTGTGTATTTAGCTAAAGGGTCTTCAGACAGAACAACAGAATCGCTAGGATTAAATGTCAGATCATAAGTAAGTTTTTCTTTTAGTGCACCTTGGTAATATGGCATATGCGTCTTTAACAGTTCAAAATCTAGAGGGATGCAAAATCTGTTGCCAAATGCTTCTGCTACTGCCTCATCTTTAATATCATTCTTTGCATCCCCCGCTTTAAGCCTGTGCTTAAGACCGTTTGGGCTTTTTATTCCCTGATAAACTTTCTCTTTCCTTTCTTTTTTAGGCAGCCATAGATCAGAATAGAGGGTAAAAATATCTGCCTCTCTTAGTACAAAGACTTCTCTGCCCTCCAGTTTGATTGCCATATGTTTAACGATGGCCTGCCCAAATTAGCAACAACAGTAGCATTAGGATCTGTCGATGTAATATCTATTTTAAATGATAGTTTAGCAGTGCCTGGCATTATAACATCGCTAGCGCCAAGATCCGGAAACTTGACTGTTAAAACTTGTCCAGGCTGAACTGTTGATGGGGTATTTACACTAATTACAGTCTGCCTTTATAACCTTTTACACCATGAGGTTCCTTCTCTTTTCTGTATGGATCGAGGTCACAACCGTATGAGTTCATTTTTATAAAACAAAAAAAGAATATAAATAAAAAATATGGATGAAGATTTTGACCCCATTGATCCTGTTGGTGAAGAAGAAGAAGATGAAACAGAACTAGGCCCTTCATTTCAGAAGAGTTGAAGGAGCGGGTTCTTTACTCCCTAGACACCGTCAAGAACTATTGCGAGAAAGAATTCAATCATTTCTATAGAAGCATAGGACGAGAGCTACCAGGCGTGCTTGATCCTAACGATTTTGAGGAAGATGGTGGGCATTTGTATATAAAAACTGGTGCAGGAGGCCGTGTAAAGCTACTTCAACGCAAAACCCAAACAAGTTTTTAAAAACTAAGTACAATTAGGCGAAAACTCCCTATTGCTACGGCAGAACAATTAAACCTTTTAGAGCTTAGAGCTGAAGCCGTTAGTCATTTACAAAATTTGGAGCGGGGGCTGCCAACACAATCTGAAATACAAAACATACCTCTTCAAGATTTAAGTCAACAAGCAAATGATTTCAATTAACAAAACAGATGAATCAATTAGAAGAGCAGAAGAACTAATAGCAGAAATTGAGACGAGTTTTAATGAGGAGACACAATTAAAAACAATTGAAGATTCTCCATTGCCTATGCGTGAAATCCTGGGGCTTAATGAGGCTTTTACGGACAATAAGGGGTGAACTAACAAAACAATTTAGCAAAACTTGGTGAGCTGGATAGAGAGATAGAAGAAGAAAAAAATAAACTGGCTGATGCAGATGATAACAATTTAGGGCGAGAAGAAAAGGCTAGAATACAGCAGAAAATACAGGATTTAAGGCTACAAAGGGCGGCCAGGTTAGAAGTGCTGTCTACTAACAGGGCGCAGCTAGCATCACAAACAAGCAGAATAAGAGAAACTATAAACCAATACTTTATGAAAATACTACACTAGCTGAAAGAATAAGGACTCTGTTCAGGGAACAGGGGATTACAATAGTTAGTATATTAACGGCTGTTGGGTTTGCTATCTCTACACTCGTTTATGCTTTAACGGGTGGTGCGCCAACAGGGCCAGTAGCTCCTCCAACGCCTCAGCCCGGTAAAAGTTGGATTAGAAAACAATTGCATCATCTAGCAAACTTATTAAAGAAGTTAGCAGCCAAAGCGCTTGATGCTCCGCCCGGCATAATAGGCAGTGTTGTTAGTTGGGTTTTGTTACTATAGGCAAAGTTGCTGGTTATATGGCTGACCATCTGTGGACGCTAGGAGTGCTAGCTGCTGGATTAATTTTTAGTGAATAAAGTATGGCCAATCCAGTGAAAGTTAAAAAACACAATGTGATGGTGTGGGGGGGGGTGGGGGGTGGGGTAAGGGGTGTGCAGGTGGAGACAGGCAGATGATGGTAAGGTGCAGGAGCAAAGGGACAGCAGCCGTGTCAAAGAGACGCACAGGACAAAGCAGAGTTTTCCTTCCTTTTATTTCTCCTCTCACGCCCATTCGCTCACACCCGTGAACACTCATCGCACTCACTCAGCGCGCCCAGTTATATACACCTTGACCGGACCGCAAGCAGGCAACGCAGCGCCGCACTCAAAATGAGCCTCGCGGGACGCCAAATGACAAATTGTGCTATCTGTTGCGGCTTCTGCGTTGTCTAGCTCGCCGTCCGTTCAAAGTATCCAAACATATTACATATCGATGAAAACCTCAGAACCAAGGAATAAAAACGCAATAAGTCGTATTTGACAATTTTGTGGCTGTGTAAAGTTACTGGCGATTAAAGTCCGAGAATGAACCCACTTTTAACGAGCTTACGTCATATTTTCCTTTATTTCGATGAAAATACTAAACAGCGTGAAATAATTTTGTAATGAATAAAAAGCTGGCATTTCGCTCTTTTTATACTATAAATTTTATTATCCATGATGCGTCCAAGCGGAGAACTTTGCGTTTAAAATTTGATAGAAAACACAACTTGCCTTATCACCACATGGCCGTCGCCACGTGCTTCGAACACGATCTTCGATAAAATGTTATTCCGTTGAAATGGTCCATCGGATGTAATTCTTATATAATTTTGGTTGCTTCTATCATAGAAATGGAGTTATTAAAAAGATTTCGATTAGGAAGTCCGAATTTCATGAAACGACAATTTAGATCAAAACTCCAACAGTAAACAAAGAAGGTGACTCGCTAAAGGGACCGGCACCGTCAGTCATTTCGTATAGTCGCAAGCTTGTACAGAAAGATCATAGGCATGCGACATACGAAATGAAAGCTTGTGGACTTCACTTTCAATGTGCATTCATGGATTCTTTGGATTCTCTCATACTTTTTGTGAAATCAAGAATTATTTACGGTTTGTTCGTCGGACAATTCAAAATGGCGCCAAGATTAATTGGTCGAAATACCAGTTTTAGCGAAAATATGGCTTCTCAGTCCAACACGATTGTAATGAATAGAATACATTAATTTTTGTGACTTCAGCGACGTATACACAACTGTGTAGGTTCTGAGGTATTCATGATTTAAAGAATTTACACATAAAATGAGTCAATTGATCAAGGGAGGTAAGGGGAAGATAACTCGTGAACAAAATATCTCGTCTACGATGGGTGACCAAGAAATAAACACATTTAGCACCCGGCTACAACAACAAGGCTGTCTTTTCGCTAGTATGACTGTCAGTGCGAGGCAGATCAACAGGTGGCGTGCTTTCTGGGCTGCTTTCTGGCTATGGGGGGCTTATAACTGGATCGCTTTCTTCAGGGCTAGGTACTTTTTTTAAAATGGATGGAGCGGGCCTTGTGTTTAAGCCTTGATTGTGTCCTAAGTTTTGATCGTCTCCAGCTATGAGGATTTCATTGTTATAATTCTGTATCATGCCAATCTGTAGTCTAAGGTCAGAAGGCAGCATGTATAATCCATGACCTACAACAAAGTCAACTTTGACCTAGCATGTGCAAGAACGTCTTGATACCTTTGTATGCTGGAGGGTAAATCAACAGCAGAGTTAATAGCATCTTCTAAATTGGCTAGAAATTGTTTTCTGGCATCAAAGCCTGTAGATTGATCCACTATGCTAGACTTGGTCTGTGCTTGTGCTCTAATAGACACCAAACGTAAGTCCTTATGGAGTCATTAAGCCTTTGCACTCCTGGCATTGTTAGACCTTCACTTTCATCTAACATAAATGTTGCCAAGCATTAGGATGTTCTTGTTCAATTGACCCTAATCGAACTTGCTTGTCTGGTTGAAAAGAGGTGTGGCCAGGCCAGTAGTCATAATTTATTCTCTTTTTACACCCACAAATACAATGTGCCTAACCATGATTGCGGTCTAACTTTTGTCTAAAGTCAGTTGAAGGATTAATGTTAAATTCGTTGCAGATTCTTTTATATGCATTATTGTCCATTGGGCTTTTAATGGTTTAAACGCGTTGTCGCTTGGAAGGAGCACTTGTAGTTCAGTTAGTATTCGTCTGTACTGGTAAAAACATGAAAGTTATATACTGACCTTACTAAAGATTGGGGTGTTTAAATGGTTTGCATATGAAACACCACAGCCAGTAGTTGCGCAGTAAATGGCAAAATTTAACTGATTCTGGTAAAACACCATAGGGTGGGATGACCATGCTGATGGCACTCTATCATTATTTATTGGCGGATTTAAATATCTAGTTAGTGGGTTTACAAGTCTGACCCTGAAGCCGTATGATTCATCTACTGCAATGGTTAAATTGCTGAAGTCCAAAGATTTGGGGTTATAAAACGCTCCTACATCGTAAGTGGCACTTTCATTATATTTAAGAGGTTCCATTTTTTAAATAGTTTTTAAAATAGTTATTAAAAAGATGTACATCTATATAATCCAACAAAACAAACGTGTGTTCTTAACGTACCCAATTGACAATAGGCGCGGCGATTGTAGGGTTGCCCTTAAAAAAATTGGTTTTAAAGTAAAATGGTTTAACATATCTGAAAGAGCTAAGAATAACTGGGCGGATGTTAAGGACGAACAAGGCAATCTATTAAAACATTTAAAAATACCTGATGGTTACTACAACTTTTGTTCTTTAAGAGAAGTATTTAGTAATTTTGGCATTAAGTTAAAAATTAATGAGGCAAATCTTATAATTACTATAAATTTTCCAGAACTTAAAGAAAGAAAAAATGGAGTACGTTTTTCCTAGAAGCCTTGCCCGAATTTTAGGCTTTTATGATAGTGGTGAAACATATCATATTAAAACACATATGTACTTAGAAAGTGGCCTTTTTGAGTATGTGGGCAGTAGACCATCCGATTTTCTCATGTACCCGATGTTGTATGTCCATTTAGAAGAGTTAAAAACAGACCGCAATTTGTTTAATGGCAATCCATCTACAGTTCTACAGGCACTACCGTCAACTAAGGCAGGGTTTTGCGATTATCAGTTATACAGGTTTGCCGGAGACAGTGAATTTAAAGAATTAGTTAACGTAGACATAAATTCATTAAATATAACGATAACTAGCCAAGATGGAAGACTAGTTGTTTGTTCAGATTTATTGATAGTGCTGGAAGTAGAAGAGCGCACTTAATTTTTATGTCCCTGGAGAGAATGTAAATATCTTTGTTCACGATCACCATATCGTATTTTACACGTAATCCCCCCCCCCCTCCCCCCCATTTTTGACGGTTTTGCATGTTAATTTTTTAGAAAACAGGTGTTGATTTTGGCAAAAATTGATATGAGATGGGCGTGATTTGTATGTGAAAAAGGGGGTTTTCGTGCAAAATAAGATGGGTGAGCTTGAACCCGCATATTTACATTCTCTCTTCATCATACACCAAATAAGTCGGTGAAATCGCTAGGTTTTCCAGCTGAAAATAGTGAAAGGTCACCGACCGAAATTTCGGTCACTGGCACTTAAGTGGAAGTATTTTATCGACCGAAATATCGGTCGCTGGCACTCAAAAGGTTAATGACAAAAATACCTCAACGATGCATCAGCCTTGCATCGGTCTTCAATCGCCGTAATCAAACAGACCATGCGACTCCCCCGACTGGCGTAGAGCAAGTGATTATAGAATTTTCTAGCTAAGTTAAATACGCCGCAGCGCTCAAAGTATCACCCATGCC
>JAFLJL010014634.1:77937-104375 GCA_018398815.1 Conus ventricosus | reverse complement strand
GGCAGGTTGAGTTTCAGGCGCCTGGCATCGAGGCCTGTGCAAATTCCTCATCCGAACCAACAGCGTGGATGTCCTTGGCACTGTGGTTTAAATCCTGGCCTTGGTCTTCCGACGTCTTATCTGCTGATGCAGTGCGCTGCTGCTCATTCAGATGAGTCTTCACACATCCCATCTTTGTTCGGTGGATCTTCATGCCACGGGTGGTAGCGAAACGCTTTCCACAGACACATGGATATTCCATTTGGTCCATGTTCAAAGTCCGTTTGGGATTTGCAGTCGTGATTGGTTGAGCACCGATGGATTCATCATTCTCTCCCCCTTTCGGTGAATCCTGGGAGCATCTTTTCCTTTTATTCTTCGTAGCCACATGTTTATAAAACAAAAAAAAAATATAAATAAAAAATATGGATGAAGATTTTGACCCGATTGATCCTGTTGGTGAAGAAGAAGAAGATGAAACAGAACTAGGCCCTTCATTGCAAGAAGAGCTTGAAGGAGCGGGTTCTTTACTCCCTAGACACCGTCAAGAACTATTGCGAGAAAGAATTCAATCATTCTATAGAAGCATAGGACGAGAGCTACCAGGCGTGCTTGATCCTAACGATTTTGAGGAAGATGGTGGGCATTTGTATATAAAAACTGGTGCAGGAGGCCGTGTAAAAGCTACTTCAACGCAAAACCCAAACAAGTTTTTAAAACTAAGTACAATTAGGCGAAAACTCCCTATTGCTAAGGCAGAACAATTAAACCTTTTAGAGCTTAGAGCCGAAGCCGTTAGTCATTTACAAAATTTGGAGCGGGGGCTGCCAACACAATCTGAAATACAAAACATACCTCTTCAAGATTTAAGTCAACAAGCAAATGATGCAATTGACAAAACAATGAATCAATTAGAAGAGCAGAAGAACTAATAGCAGAAATTGAGACGAGTTTTAATGAGGAGACACAACTAAAAAAATGAAGATTCTCCATTGCCTATGCGTGAAATCCTGGGGCTTAATGAGGCTTTACGGACAATAAGGGGTGAACTAACAAACAATTTAGCAAAACTTGGTGAGCTGGATAGAGAGATAGAAGAAGAAAAAAATAAACTGGCTGATGCAGATGATAACAATTTAGGGCGAGAAGAAAAGGCTAGAATACAGCAGAAAATACAGGATTTAAGGCTACAAAGGGCGGCCAGGTTAGAAGTGCTGTCTACTAACAGGGCGCAGCTAGCATCACAAACAAGCAGAATAAGAGAAACTATAAACACAATACTTTATGAAAATACTACGCTAGCTGAAAGAATAAGGACTCTGTTCAGGGAACAGGGGATTACAATAGTTAGTATATTAACGGCTGTTGGGTTTGCTATCTCTACACTCGTTTATGCTTTAACGGGTGGTGCGCCAACAGGGCCAGTACTCCTCCAACGCCTCAGCCCGGTAAAAGTTGGATTAGAAAACACAATTGCATCATCTAGCAAACTTATTAAAGAAGGTAGCAGCCAAAGCGCTTGATGCTCTGCCCGCATAATAGGCAGTGTTGTTAGTTGGGTTTTGTCTACTATAGGCAAAGTTGCTGGTTATATGGCTGACCATCTGTGGACGCTAGGAGTGCTAGCTGCTGGATTAATTTTTAGTGAAATAAAGTATGGCCAATCCAGTAAAAGTTAAAAACACAATGTGATGGTGGGGGGGGGGGGGGGGAGTAAGGGGTGTGCAGGTGGAGACAGGCAGATGATGGTAAGGGCTGCAGGAGCCAAGGGACAGCAGCCGTGTCAAAGAGACGCACAGGACAAAGCAGGGGTTTTCCTTCCTTTTATTTCTCCTCTCACGCCGATCGCTCACCCCAGTGAACACTCATCGCACTCACTCAGCGCGCCCAGTTATATACACCTTGACCGGACCGCAAAGCAGGCAACGCAGCGCCGCACTCAAAATGAGCCTCGCGGGACGCCAAATGACAAAATCTGTGCTATCTGTTGCGGCTTCTGCGTTGTCTAGCTCGCCGTCCGTTCAAAGTATCCAAAATATTACATATCGATGAAACCTCAGAACCCAAGGAATAAAACGCAATAAGTCGTATTTGACAATTTTGTGGCTGTGTAAAGTTACTGGCGATTAAAGTCCGAGAATGAACCCACTTTTAACGAGCTTACGTCATATTTTCCTTTATTTCGATGAAAATACTAAACAGCGTGAAATAATTTTGTAATGAATAAAAAGCTGGCATTTCGCTCTTTTTATACATATAAATTTTATTATCCATGATGCCGTCCAAGCGGAGAACTTTGCGTTTAAAATTTGATAGAAAACACAACTTGCCTTATCACCACATGGCCGTCGCCACGTGCTTCGAACACGATCTTCGATAAAATGTTATTCCGTTGAAATGGTCCATCGGATGATAATTCTTATATAATTTTGGTTGCTTCTATCATAGAAATGGAGTTATTAAAAAGATTTCGATTAGGAAGTCCGAATTTCATGAAATGACAATTTAGATCAAAACTCCAACAGTAAACAAAGAAGGCGACTCGCTAAAGGGACCGGCACCGTCAGTCATTTCGTATAGTCGCAAGCTTGTACAGAAAAGATCATAGGCATGCGAATACGAAATGAAAGCTTGTGGACTTCACTTTCAATGTGCATTCATGGATTCTTTGGATTCTCTCATACTTTTTGTGAAATCAAGAATTATTTACGGTTTGTTCGTCGGACAATTCAAAATGGCGCCAAGATTAATCTGGTCGAAATACCAGTTTTAGCGAAAATATGGCTTCTCAGTCCAACACGATTATAATGAATAGAATACATTAATTTTTGTGACTTAGCACTATAAAATGAGATTTGAAAAGGGATTCATGGGAAAAAATTTAAAACGTAAAAAAATAATTTATCGTAAGGGGATATAACCGTGAAAAAACTACTTTAGTGACCAAGATAAACAAAATACAAGGGCTGTCTTTTCGCTAGTATGACTGTCAGTGCGAGGCAGATCAACAGGTGGCGTGCTTTCTGGGCTGCTTTCTGGCTGTGGGGGGCTTATAACTGGATCGCTTTCTTCAGGGCTAGGTACTTTTTTTAAAATGGATGGAGCGGGCCTTTGTTTAAGCCTTGATTGTGTCCTAAGTTTTGATCGTCTCCAGCTATGAGGATTTCATTGTTATAATTCTGTATCATGCCCAAACTGTAGTCTAAGGTCAGAAGGCAGCATGTATAATCCATGACCTACAACAAAGTCAACCTTTGACCTAGCATGTGCAAGAACGTCTTGATACCTTTGTATGCTGGAGGGTAAATCAACAGCAGAGTTAATAGCATCTTCTAAATTGGCTAGAAATTGTTTTCTGGCATCAAAGCCTGTAGATTGATCCACTATGCTAGACTTGGTCTGTGCTTGTGCTCCTAATAGACACCAAACGTAAGTCCTTATGGAGTCATTAAGCCTTTGCACTCTGGCATTGTTGACCTTCACTTTCATCTAACATAAATGTTGCCCAAGCATTAGGATGTTCTTGTTCAATTGACCCTAATCGAACTTGCTTGTCTGGTTGAAAAAGGTGTGGCCAGCCAGTAGTCATAATTATATTCTCTTTTTACACCCCACAAATACAATGTGCCTAACCCATGATTGCGGTCTAACTTTTGTCTAAAGTCAGTTGAAGGATTAATGTTAAATTCGTTGCAGATTCTTTTATATGCATTATTGTCCATTGGGCTTTTAAATGGATTAAACGCGTTGTCGCTTGGAAGGAGCACTTGTAGTTCAGTTAGTATTCGTCTGTACTGGTAATAAACATGAAAGTTATATTACTGACCTTACTAAAAGATTGGGGTGGTTTAATGGTTTGCATATGAAACACCACAGCAGTAGTTGCGCAGTAAATGGCAAAATTTAACTGATTCTGGTAAAACACCATAGGGTGGGATGACCATGCTGATGGCACTCTATCATTATTATTGGCGGATTTAAATATCTAGTTAGTGGGTTTACAAGTCTGACCCTGAAGCGTATGATTCATCTACTGCAATGGTTAAATTGCTGAAGTCCAAAGATTTGGGTTATAAAACGCTCCTACATCGTAAGTGGCACTTTCATTATATTTAAGAGGTTCCATTTTTTAAATAGTTTTTAAATAGTTATTAAAAAGATGTACATCTATATAATCCAACAAACAAACGTGTGTTCTTAACGTACCCAATTGACAATAGGCGCGGCGATTGTAGGGTTTGCCTTAAAAAAATTGGTTTTAAAGTAAAATGGTTTAAACATATCTGAAAGAGCTAAGAATAACTGGGCGGATGTTAAGGACGAACAAGGCAATCTATTAAAACATTTAAAAATACCTGATGGTTACTACAACTTTTGTTCTTTAAGAGAAGTATTTAGTAATTTTGGCATTAAGTTAAAAATTTAATGAGGCAAATCTTATAATTTACTATAAATTTTCCAGAACTTAAAGAAAGAAAAAATGGAGTACGTTTTTCCTAGAAGCCTTGCCCGAATTTTAGGCTTTTATGATAGTGGTGAAACATAATCATATTAAAACACATATGTACTTAGAAAGTGGCCTTTTTGAGTATGTGGGCAGTAGACCATCCGATTTTCTCATGTACCCGATGTTGTATGTCCATTTAGAAGAGTTAAAAACAGACCGCAATTTGTTAATGGCAATCCATCTACAGTTCTACAGGCATACCGTCAACTAAGGCAGGGTTTTGCGATTATCAGTTATACAGGTTTGCCGGAGACAGTGAATTTAAAGAATAGTTAACGTAGACATAAATTCATTAAATATAACGATAACTAGCCAAGATGGAAGACTAGTTGTTTGTTCAGATTTATTGATAGTGCTGGAAGTAGAAGAGCGCACTTAATTTTTATGTCCCTGGAGAGAATGTAAATATCTTTGTTCACGATCACATATCTTATTTTACACGTAATCCCCCCCCCTCCCCCCCATTTTTGACGGTTTTGCATGTTAATTTTTTAGAAAACAGGTGTTGATTTTGGCAAAATTGATATGAGATGGGCGTGATTTGTATGTGAAAAGGGGGTTTTCGTGCAAAATAAGATGGGTGAGCTTGAACCCGCATATTTACATTCTCTCTTCATCATACACCAAATAAGTCGGTGAAATCGCTAGGTTTTCCAGCTGAAAATAGTGAAAGGTCACCGACCGAAATTTCGGTCACTGGCACTTAAGTGGAAGTATTTTATCGACCGAAATATCGGTCGCTGGCACTCAAAAGGTTAATGACAAAAATACCTCAACGATGCATCAGCCTTGCATCGGTCTTCAATCGCCGTAATCAAACAGACCATGCGACTCCCCGACTGGCGTAGAGCAAGTGTAATAGAATTTTCTAGCTTAAGTTAAATAACGCTGTCACGACCGACCCCTGGAGGTCTGCCCTGACAGGATCGGTCTAGGTGGAGTGAAGGGAGTGATGACCCACACGCTCCGCAAGAGACCACACAATAAAGATTACGATACAACACCCCATTTTTTTCACACCAGCAAAATAAACATTCCAACACACGCACCATGCACGATCACAATAAAGCACTCCAACGCACACAACATGCACAATCACGATCAGCACTCCAACGCCCCACAACATGCACAATCACGATCAAGCACTCCAACGCACACAACATGCACAATCACAATCAAGCACTCCCGCACCCACACATGCACGATTATAAATAAGTATTTCGCCATACGACGCACATGATCCACTTACAGCATTCCAGCACATATGGCAATACAAAATTTTAAAAGGAAATATTTCCAGCATTGACCCTTCTTAAACCCCATGGAGTGCGTGCACACCCCTGCCCCTGTCGAGTCTGCGGGAGCACCCTGTCGCACTAGGTGCTCCGACCGGGTTGGTTCTCGCAGGGAGTCGCTCAAGCCGACCCCCTCGACTTCCAAGCGGGCAGTGAAGAGCTTTGTCCCGGGGGGTGGGGGGGGGGGGGAAACGTACTGTTACTGGAGGTCCTGGACGGGGTCCAGGCCGGCCCAGTCAAGACGGCGGCGTCTCTACCAGCCCTGGGTTTCCCGACCAAGGCGTGGCCCGATCAGCGTGTGGAAACCATCCCGTCCGTGGTCTCAACCAGAACGTGGCCTCGACCAGTACGTGGCACCATCCAGATCGTGCTCCAGGTGAAGCCCCCGGGAGGGGGGGGGAGGACGTAGCTGGGAGGAGAGTCGAAGAGGAGGGAAGAAGAAGGGAAAGGAGGAAGGAAGAAGGGTACTGGAACCCCGCCGTCAGTACCCCTCTGACCATTGCTGTCAAATCTTAGCCACTCGCATGATGGGCGAGGGGAAGTGTATTCAACGCACACAGTAAATCCATTGAATTAAGTCTTCTCACACGATGCAGGTAAAAAGACTGCTTAAATCAACAGGTTATAAACAAATATGATTATCTTCACCCTTCTCTCACTCACGCTTAAGTTTTCCTTCCTTAGGGAAAAAAATCAACACAGCGACCATCGCTTAAAAAACTGCACCACATTTGCAAATAGTAATTCAATGGCATAACTGTCACTTTTATAAACACATTTCAAAATAACACAAAAACTCCAACCACGCATCCGAACGACAAATCATGCGTCGCACGCTCGTGACATAAAACTCGTTCTCCTTGCACACACAAACAGACGGGCCCAAGGATAAAAGTCCGGGGAATGTGACAGGGGCGACGAGCGAGACCAAGCAAGTTCCAACCCTGAATCACCAGGTTCTCTCCCTTCCCACCGACTACCGCTCAACCAGACACATAAACAGGAGAAAGAATTTGGAAATAATTTAGAATGGCCCGGTTAAAGAGGAATTAACCAAAAGAAAAGGTCTCACACAATATTTCTCTTACAATTTCGAAAACAAAAGAAATTGCGCAAAAGCGAAGACTAAGCCCGGCAACAAAAACAAACCCCAAAACAAACAGACCACCCAAACTGTGCTTTTCCAGCTACCCGTGGGTGACCCCGAAGAGGCGGGTCAAAGGACTCTTCTACCCTCTGTCCAGTCGAGAGGACAGAGGCGAAGATGCGGAGACAGAAGAAATGATGTCCCCTCCCCACAGGCCGACTGCAGGAATTGAAAGTACTGACTGTACTCTCGACGATAAGGTAAAGAACCAGACTGGAGCAGGCGCCCTCCAACAGACATCTTCCGCTCGAGTGAAGACTAACCTCCTCAGCATGGCGCCAACATGCCATCTGCGTCCACTTGAGTGAGCATACTTCAAAACTAAAGAAACGAAGCACGTGCGACAGGTATAAAAGACAGCGAGAGCCGATAGACAGAAGTTCGAGAGAAATGTACCGCCACCCGGAACTTGCAGATAATAGCACGGCGAGGAATTAAGAAGAGAGAGAGAGAAAGCAAACCGGAAGTTGAGCTGAACCACCCCAAGTGCAACTGCACCACAGCCACCCTAAAAAAAGGGGAAAAACCCCCCCCCCGGCTAAAAAAAAAACACGACAACCAGCAACGACAATAAACAATAAGTAATCCGCCACCCAAGTGGTCGAACGTCTAGGCCTCGTGACAAACTCGTGACAAACCCCCCTTCTAAAAAGCATCTGTTTCCTCTCTGGAGAGACAGTGCTCCTTTGAACCTTGTCGGCATGTGCTACTTCACAACATGGGATCGAACCCAACTCTCTGTTCGACAGAGTACGAAAAATCCAATATCAAACAGTCCACGATACAATCAAACCGAGGAATACATAATACTACATTTAATCAAATCAACTAAGAACCTTCCAACCATGAAAAACATACGACCATTGGTGATTCGCTACCATTAACATCACTGAAGTAAAACTGTCACTAACACCTATACTATACCAAAAGGGGATATAACCCTGTTAAGGAGTGCCCTCTACTGAATTTTCCAATAGGCTATCTACGGAGCTCGCTAAATATCAAGCATCCGTATTACAGGAACCCTGAATATACGGAAAGTGAACCATGACTCTGCCGCTCCACTGCCTAATCGCATGAGTCGATGACTGACTGCCGATCCGGTCCTGGCACTGGAGAGGTGATGATCGCTCTCCAGTACAAACTTCCGGCCGTACTTCTCTTGGGCACCCAGTGGCGCGTCCCAAATCTGCCTGAGAGATTCAGCAACAGTAGGGCAATCGAGATCCTAAAGCGGACAGAGCCTCTGGTAGCGACTCACAATTCTACCACTAACCGAATGTAGAGTGAACGCGATGCGATGAAGGATTAATGGTCCCACCAGTCGACCCCAACCTGCGAATGGCTCCCCAACCCAGGAACTGACTCCTAGGGAACCCGCTTCAAGAGACCCCTAGGCGTTGTCCGTTGCAGACATCGCAACTGCGGCAGTACTGCCTAACCTGTGAGTTCATCCCGGGCCAGAAGAAGCCTGTCTTACTCGCTCGAGAGTCCGGTGGAGCCCATATGACCTCCCATGGGGAATCGTGGCCTGGCCGGAGAACAGACTCTCTCAGCTTTTGGTGAACCACATCTGCTTGGCCACACGAACTGCCTGCCTGGGGTAAAAACCCTAAAAAGGATCCCCTGTGAGTCTTGAAAGCTCACCTTGGAGTTGTTCGGGCCGCCTTAGCGGGTCGATCCACAGTTGTCGTAGGCTTGTCATCCAAGTCCCTGGCCTGAAGACGGATATTGCTAGCAGATCGGCCCGTGCCAGAACCCGTTAGAGATCGGCGGGAGAACGGACGCAATTCCTGTTCCTGCTTCTTAGCTTGGGCGCGGGTGGTGACTCCACACACCCTGTACGGGCAGATCCCCCGTTTTAGACACGGACTGACTGCGTTCCCGTCAGCAAAGTACAGATTCCCGAACGATACAGGGAATACAGAGGTCGCTTCCTCCGCGATAGCCCATACTTCCCACAGAAGTAGGGGGAGATAGGAATAAGTACAGAAGGACGGGTGGAGGTAAAACCACCTCCAACCCGCCACACATCATAACTACTCGCCCCGCCGGGCCTCAGGGAAAACCAAATTCCGATCCACAAAGATCGTTGAGGCTCCCAATCCCTGTTGGTGTCGACCAAGGAGAACCACAACTGAGAGAAACTACTGGGCACGCTGATCACAGAAGCTGGATGGAACCCACGTTAGCCGAGGCGCGAGGATGCTGGAGAGGACTAGCCCCATGACACCAGCGCTCTAGGGTCAATCTTTCCTGATGTGGCCAGGACACCACAAAGAAAACAAAACCCGGGGGCTGAAATCCCCGATGAACTGCCTGCCTTGTCACTCCCGCTGAGCAGATGTCGGCGCCTTATTGCTACTAAATTCCTGGGGGAGGGCTTCCTCTTCCGATCTGCGATGCCCATAAGCCTGCGAGCTCACAAACACCTCAGCTGTGTGAATCGCGCCCGAAATCCCTGAAGGTGCTGTCTCGCCTATCCGGATCCTCAACTCTGGGACACAGTGTTGGGAGCTGTTAATGAGGATCAAATTCCAGCCAGCTCCAACTTAGCTAACTGATACGCCAGTAACCCCTAGCGTCTTGCGCAGCCTTCACCAAACTGCACAAAGGTCTCATCATTATGCTTCTTCATGGACCTGAACTTCCGCCTGTAGTCTCTGGGTAAGGCGAAACCGCTACCAGAGCCACGGCTGTTCTGCATAAGACCGCCACACCTTCTTTAAGTAGCACACACTGAATCCCTTGCAGCACCAGAATAATCCAGAAAAAAGTGCATAGCCTTTTGCTCCTCAGACAATTGTATGAACAAGCAACCTGTCGAAATGCCTAAGAAACATATCAATGTCCTCACTAGGTTCGGAACTCTGTAAGCATTAACTTTGGGCCTCTAACTCTATCAACCTGCCTGGTGATAAACCCCCTAATACTGATGCGGGAGACCCGAAAGAAGTTGTTCATCTCCCTCCCTAACGCAGAGCCTCCATCCGGTCTTAGTTCTTCCCTACGGAGGCAACCTCCCGACCTACGCGGATCCCCGTCGGCAGACCTCCGCCTACCTGAGCCTCCGTCTAGCAGCCTCCTCCTACGCTGAGGCAGCCTCCCTCCCTAACGCTGAGCCTCCTGGCTTAGCAGCCTCCGCCCGACCGACAGCCTCTCCGTACGAAGGGTCTCCTGTCGGCAGCCTCTTCTCTTGCGCAGCTTAGGCCTCTTCCCTAGGCATAATCTCCGTCTGACAGCTCCACGTCTCTGGCGCAGAGCCACCTGTCTACGCCCTCCCTCTCTACGCACTTCCGACGCAGAGCTTTCCTGCCTAGCAACCTCTTCCTACGTTGGGACCTCATCCTCCCGTCGCTGTCGCCCTTAAGAAACTTCAGGACGGAATGATGTCCTGGGCGGGGTTCACCACTCCCGCCACGGGAGGATATCCGTCTGACCCGTCCCTTGGGTCCTCGACTTTCCCAAAAGGAAGTCTTCCGGCATGCCCCTTACGAGGGAAGCCTGGAGAGGAAAGTTTTCGGTCTCTGCTCCCAACAGAAGGCCACAGTTGCTTCGCAAAACGCTGACCGTCCGAGCGGAAGTGCCAGTCGGGTCTCGACAGGGAGAACCCCCCAGCGAAGAGTAGTAAAAGTACCGCACAGGCTACCTGCTACAGCAACTGAATAGGTAGAAGTTACCGTAGTCGAAGTACTGTACTAATAGTATGGACTACAGTAACATTTTGAATACCCCTTCTCTTCGACGCACGGCGTCGCCACACCACCAGCGCCCGGCTCCGCCATGACAATAATATCCTACAGTTTTCCAAATACAGGGGAAAAACAATTCCCTAGAGAAAAAAAAACAAAAATTTTTAGGGGCGTGGTATATGTGTGTATGTGTGTGGGTGCGAGTGTGCGGACAATTTCCGGCGGCTCCCACTCTGCAACACCCGCGCTCTACAGCACGCTCAACATGCGGTGGGCTCACCGAAAAAAAAACAAAACAAAAACTATGTCCGCTGCCCCCCACTCTGGCAACACCGCCGCGCTCTACAAGCACGAGCAACAGTGCGGTGGGGCTGGCCAAAAAAAAAAAACAAAACAAAAACCTACAGCCGTATCCAGGAGAAGAGGAAAATAAAAAAAACACTAGCGTCCGTGCAACCCCCTTACTCAATACCCGGTGAGGAAAAAAAAACAAGAACTGGTAAATACAAAACAGGAATGGAAGACTGAGCGGCCAACAGAAGGGCAAGACTACGGCCGTACCTGCGTGAGGTACCCGCTGAAGGAGGTCCTGGACGCGGTCGACTCCCCGGTCTCACTCGACCCCGTTCACGCCGAGGTTCCCTCAGCCACCAAAAGACTCCCTTCACTCTAGAGTCACCCAGCCAACCACCCACGAACAAACTGACGACAAAACTTATTCAAAACAGCCAAAACTAAACAGGTACTCCGCGAAACAGGGAGACAGTCCAGAGCCCTTCACATCCGGACGAGCCCCCACAATTGTCACGACCGAACCCTGGAGGTCGCCCCTGACAGGACGGTCTAGGTGGAGTGAGGGAGTGACGACCTCACACGACTGCCCAAGAAACCACACAATAAAGATTACGATTACAACACCCCATTTATTCACACCACAAAATAAACATTCCAACACACGCACCAGGCATGATCACATAAAGCACCCAACGCTCACAACATGCACAATCACGATCAAGCACCCAACGCACACAACATGCACAATCACGATCAAGCACTCCAACGCACACACATGCACAAGTCACAATCAAGCACGTCCCGCACACTCCCACAACATGCACGATTATAAATAAGTATTTCGGCCAGACGACGCACATGATCACTCTTACAGCATTCCAGCACATATGGCAAATACACAATTAATAAGAAATAGTTTCAAGCATTGACCTTCTTTCTTAACACCATGGAGTGCGTGCACACCCCTGCCCCTGTCGAGTCTGCTGGAGCACCCTGTCGCACTAGGTGCTCCGACCGTTGGTTCTCGGCAGGGATCGCTCAAAGGCCGACACCCTCGACTTCCAAGCGGCAGTGAAGAGCGTGTCCCGGGGGTGGGGGGGGGTGAAACGTATCAGTTACAGGAGGTCCTGGACGGGTGTCCCAGGCCGGCCCAGTCAAGACGGCGGCGTCTCTCTACCAGATCCCTCGGTCCCCGACCAAGGCGTGGCCCCTCGTCCAGCGGTGGCACCATCCGTCCGGGGTCCCAAACCAGAACGTGGCCTCGGACCAGAACGTGCACCTCCAGATCGTGCTCCAGGGATGCCCCGGACGGGGGGAGGACGTAGCGGAGGAGAGTCAAGAGGAGGAAAGAAGAAGGAAGGAGGAAGAAGAAGTACTGGAACCCTGCCGTCAGTAACCACCTGACCATTGCTGTCAAGTCTTAGCCACTCCATGATGGGCCGAGGGAAATGAATTCAACAACGCCACACAGTAACATCCATTGAATTAAGTCTTCTTCACACGATGCAGTAAAAGAACTGCATTAAATCAACAGTAATAAAACAAATATGAATAACTGCACCCTTCCTCATCACTACTCACCGCTTAACGTTTTCCTCCTTAGGAAATAAATCAACACAGCGACCATCGCTAATAACTGCCACCACATTGCAATAGTAATTCAATGGCAAACTGTCACATTTTATAAACACATTTCAAAATAACACAAATTCTCCAAACCACGCATCCGAACGCCAAATCAGCTACGCACGCTCGTGAACATAAAACTCAACTCGTTCCTTGCACACACAAACAGACGGTGGCCGAAGATAAAAGTCCGGCGAATGGGACAGGGGCGGACGAGCGAGACCAAGCAAGTTCCAACCCTGAATCAACAGGTTCTCTCCCTTCCCCACCGACTACCCCATCACCAGACACATAAACAGAGAAAGAATTTTGGAAATAATTTAGAATGGCCAGGTTAAAGATGGAATTAACCAGAGAAAAGGTCTCACACAATATTTCCTTACAATTTCGAAAACAAAAGAAAATTGCGCAAAAGCGAAGACTAAGCCGGCTAACAACAACAAACCAAAACAAACAGACCACGAAACTGATGCTTACCAGCTACCCGTGGGTGACCCCGAAGAGGCGGGTCAAAGGACTCTCTCTACCCTCTGTCCCAGTCGAGAGGACAGAGGCGAAGATGCGGAGACAGAAGAAATGATGTCCCTCTCCTACAGCCGACTGCAGGAATTGAAAGTACTGACTGTACTCTCGACGATAAGGTAAAGAACCAGACTGGAGCAGGCGCCCCCAGAGACATCTTCCGCTCGAGTGAAGAGCTAACCTCCGTCAGCAATGGCGCCAACATGCCATGCTGCGTCATAGAGTGAGCATACTTCAAACTAAAAGAAACGAAGCACGTGCGACAGGTAAAAAGACAGCGAGAGCCGATAGACAGAAAGTTCGAGAGAAAGGTACCGGCCACCCGGAACTTGCAGGATGAATAGCACGGGCGGTGGAATTAGAGAGAGAGAGAGAGAAAGCAAACCGAAGTTGAGCTGAACCACACCAAGGTGGCAACTGCACCACAAGCCACCCTAAGGGACGGCTACACGACAACAGCAACGACAATAAACAAATAAGTAATTCCGCCACCCTAGGTGGGTCGAACGTCGTAGGCCTCGTGACAAACTCGTGACAAACGCGCGCAGCGCTCCCAAGCAGTACTCACCAGGCCACTGCCAATGAACAACGCCGTACAATCACATAATCTTTTTTCTCTCAATACCCCAATACCTCTGACGTTCAATCTTAAAGGGGTAGAGAATGTAAATATGCGGGTTCAAGCTCACCCATCTTAATTGCACGAAAACCCCCTTTTTCACATACAAATACACGCCCATACTCATATCAATTTTTGCCAAATCAACAAACCTGTTTTCTAAAAAATTAACATGCAAAACCGCCAAAAATGGGGGGGGGGGGGGGGGGGGGGGGGGGGGGGGGGGGGCTACGTGTAAAATAAGATATGGTGATCGTGAACAAAGATATTTACATCTCTCTCCAAGGACATAAAAATTAAGGGCTTAGCAAAAAAATAGTTTAGCAAAAATAAATACTATTTTTTTGTTAACTCACTGTGTTTTGGCGGACAACTTGCAGCTCTTCACGAACAAAGGATCTTTTAGGGGCGGGCTTTTAGAAGAGAGAGTCTCTCTTAAATAATATACGGGAGGATCTGTTTTCATAATTCTTTCAACTTCATATACAGCTACGCTCCATATGGGATCTGTGGCTCTAATTCTAACATCACCTTCTGCCTCTCCAGGAGCATACAAGTATCTTACTTTTAGTCCAAACGGCAAGAGTTTTTGAGTCCCCTGCACATCTTCAGTAATGCTATTTTTTTTTAATTTGATTGCGTTTACTGGTTTAAGGCCTGTTGCTTTAAATTCTTCATTGTTCATGGCACGTAAGACTGCAGGCAATCTCCTAACCCATTCTGTGTACGCGTTCTGTCCATAATTTCTCTGTGAATATTGATAGGTAAACAGGCGTTCAGCTAGATTCTTATTAAAGTTTTCTACTAGGGCCTTGATCGATGGTTGCCTGGATCCCTCTCTTAACTGTAACATGCTGCTTTAAAAACAGCTGGTTTACAGAACCTTTAAACTCTTTTCCATCATCAACTTGAATCATTCAGGATACTTTAATGGCCTCGCATGTATATTTGTTGTAAGCCACAGCCACAGCAGTTGAGCTTTTATCCGTTAAAGGCTCAGCGTCTTGTATCTTGAAGCCATGTCAACAACTGTCAGAGCATACTAAACTTTTTTCTTCTAACTTTATCATGTGGAAGATACAGCAAGTCCATCTGGTGGGTGTCCATTGGGAACTGAATTAACAAATTTAGGTCTATTATTCTTTTGGGCAGGCAGATATATTTGCCAATTGCTTGTTTTGAAAGCCAGTCTTTCGCATCTGATTCAGACACTCTAGCAGCTTTACTCAGTTTTTCAATAGCAGTCTTTCCTTTCCAAAACCCTTTAGGAGAATAATATATTTTAATCCATATTTTAACTATCTTCTTATTATATTTTAACTGTTTTTTTTTTATACATTTTAACTATTATTTTAGATTGTTTGTGCAAGAATATAAGATTGCTCCCATAGCACCCACAATAAACAATTTCCTGCCATTTTCTGTTCTTTCTGATGGTTCATAAAAGTCAGACAGTTCTGGAGGTGGTGTTGTTAGAACTTCTTTCACGTCACGAAGTAAATACTCATTCATTGCCTCATCAACGTCTGTAAATGTATGCTCTGCATGACCCGTTCCCTTAACTTTTATTAATAAAGTCTAAGTGAGCAATTTCGTCTTTTCTCATAAGTGTCTCTTGCCTTAGCTAAATCTTCTTGTTATGACGTTCTCTCTCTTCGTCGGACCGCAATTTACTAAACATATAATTGCTTCCAGAGAAGGCTAAAGCATTAACAATAGCTCCTCCTACCATCATAACTACTCCCGCCATCTTTTTATAAATCAATATTTTCTATATTAATCTTTCTATGTAATAATATTTTCTGGATAATCCCCGTGTAACAAGAAAGTCTTTTGACGCAATACCTGCAGTAATTACAACTATAACCTTAACAACGTCCTCAATGTCTAACCTTCCTAGGTCAGCTGGCTTCATTTTAAACATGTTTTTTGCTAACACGCTATAGCCTATACTAAGACCGCTAATTACAGCAGAATGGTAAAATCGTATTGATAATCTTTTTTCACTCATCTTTTTATTAACTAAAAAAAATAATTAAAATAATCATAATACGAAAGACTGTCTATGTGCTTTTTAATCAGATAATCTTTTGTTGTTAAAGCTAAAAATAAGGTTGCAACAGTTTTGGCGAATCTTCTATCTTCCCATGTTGGTGGTTTTATTCCTAACAAACATTTTGCGAGGGTTGAATAAACTATAACACCAACAATAGCACTGCATAATTAACCAACTTAAACTCATGGTTTAAAAGTATTATATTATTTTTATTGCTTTTAAAAATGGATTGTGACGAACTATTAAAGTGTGAGGAGCAAGCAGACTACTCTGTAGGCCACTCACAAACCACTGCCATAAAGAAAGATTATACTCTCTGGCTGCGTGTGGAAAAACTAAACAGTATTAGTCACTGAACTAAGTTTGAACAAATTCAGCAAGTGTCTACTTCAGACGTTGAAAAGTACTACGCTAGGTACGAAGCGCAGCTAGGATCAAAAATGGTTAGATCGGTAGGTCAGACAATAATTAGCCTATATGCTAAGTTAGTAAGTAAGATGGCGCCGGTTGATTCAGAAGAAGATTTAAAATACGACTATATCACAAGATCCAGTTTTAAACAATCCCTAGAAACTCTTGCATGTGACATGTATTACAGATTTGGGACGATGTTATGCCCATTCATCATGGGATTAATTACTTTTAATCATATTAATTTTGATCATATTAAATTTAATTGCAATAAAAAAAAAAAGAGCGATCAGGAGAAGAAGACGCCGCAGGACCCTCCGCAGGACCCTCCGCAGGAGCAGAATGTACCACAAGTGAATGTAGCACAAGTGAGTAATGTTACTAAGACTAAAAAATCCTGGACATGTTGAGGCGGGCGTAAACTAGCTGAATGGAACAGACTGAGAAAAGCAAACCAATCAGCAAAACAAAAATTGTTAGATAGTAATACAACATCTCCACCAACAACAACACAATTAACAACAACACAATCACAATCAAACAATAAGATGTATCATTATGTATTGGGTGCTGCTGCTGTTTGTTGGTGTTTTTAGCATACAAATACCTAACGCCATACCTACCAACAAAGCCGCAAGCCCCCACAGTAAAAGAAGAAGAACCATCTTCTGCAAGAAAAGTGCAACCTCCTGCTGTAGATCCATTTTCTATGAATAGTTTTTTTAATGAAATAAATAAAGTACAAGTTAAGAACTAGATAAGTACAAGTTTAAGTACAAGTTAAGTTAGTTATAGAAAGTACTTTTAAGTTAAGTGCAAGTAAATTACAAGTAAAGTACAAAAAAAATATAAGTTATATAAAGTACTAGTAGGTTCTTGTTATTTCTTAAGTAAGTACTAGTTAGTTCTAAAGTTAAGTACAAGCCAAGTCAGTCAAGTTAATCTTTTAAAGTTCTCCAATGTCCTAACAGCATAGAAAACTCAGGATTGACGTAAGTTCTCTTGTTATGTTAGAGACTAGTGATTTCTTGCTAACAGCAGTTGTGTTTACTTGATGAAGAGTAGAGCGCAGATTAACATTTGTGTGATAAAATACTTTGTTTTCAAAGAGAGCTTGCTTGTAGTTTGTCGTGAGTTATAATTTTTTTTTGACAACATTCTTTACTTATGCCCTTAGCCTTCTTAATTACAGAAGTCTGGCTGGCAACGCTATACATCTTTGACCGCAAACCAACATATTCTTTGATAACTGTCCCATTAAGTTCATCCTTCATCTTTCCCAATTACTTTCTTGTTTACAGTTGAATGTAAAGGACAGTCTTTTGGATAGTCGCATGTGTCGTACCACCCATCGGCTCCTTTAGCTACTTCTGTTTCTAAGTCCTTATAGAAGTCTTCTGTGGGGACGTCTAGAATAAAAGAGTCAGTGTCTGTGTAAAGTACTCTGCTTCTGGGTACAGTGGTTTAAAGAAGTCGTACAGAAATTCTAAAATCAATAACTTTGACAACTCTAATACGGTAAAAGCCGATAAACACCGGCTTGTCTAGCTTAACATCCTTTTTCTTCATCATAATGCCAACCAGGTTGTTGTTAAATCTTCTAAAGTCTTGATAGTTAGGTTTTAGAGCAAACTTAATTGCTTGTTTTCTTTTGTAACTAATTTCACATCTTTACGTTTGTGTGGATTTCCATGGTTTTTGCCAAAACAGCTGTTGTTCATCAGTTTAAAGAAGTCTTTTTCTGAAGCGTCAGTGGCTTGGGTTCTAAGATCATATTCTCTTGATGTATGGCCTCATAAAGGGCTCTTGATCAAAAGCAATGATTCTATGAACAGCAGTCAGTTTCAGTCCGTGTCTTAGGTAAAACTGTAACAGTCTGTAATGACAAACATACTTAGTTTTGTGGCGAGATTGGGAACAAGTTTAGGAGGTTCTGTGGGGCTCATTTTTAATCTTTTTCTTCGGCCAGAGGATAATCGTTGTGGAGGTCATGCAGTTCACGAGGATATTCTAAGTCTACTTCTAGAATAAAACCATACTGTTGATCTGACGTCAAACTGCCCAACCACTTTAAGCCCCTTGAATATTATTTGTACCATGCCCTGTGTACATCTGAAGTTACGTAATGGAAGTGGCTGACTCATGGCCCACCCATACAGATTATTGGCGTCTAAGTACATTAGATAGTTAGACGGTTTAGTTGGGTCATAGTCGTCTAAAATACTTGTGTTGGCTTTGCAATAAGGATGTGAGCCATGCTAATACCTCCCTTAGACCATCTTCAATCATCTGAAGATGTGGGCAGATCAGAAATTAAGTCAATCTGAATGTTTGTAGACTTAAGAAAGCATCCCAAGATAACCCTGGGCAGAGATGTAATGTGATGATCTAAGTTGTAATGCTTCATGCAAGTAGATCTGTAATTCTGAAAGACGTCTGTCAATAAACACACGTCAGCCAATAAATATTGATCATAATAGTCGCCCATTGTTTGACAGTGTAATTCTGTCCAGGCCTTTTGAGCGTATTCGTAGTCAGCATCAGTTATGTCTTTGCCTCTAAAGACTAGAAAAGAAAGCGCCTTTAGGAGAAGCGAGTCTTCATCAAACCTGTCCCACGAGTTCATGTATTCATAGGGGTAAACACCTTTACGCACTAAAGATGGATCAAAATATTGTTTAGTGATTGGAAAGTCTGTAGAGATCCCGCTAACTTAATCCAAACTTGCCATCAGAGGTTGGGCAGAGTCCATAAAAGGATAAACAGTCAAGAGTAAAAGTCATGTACATTTCTGAAGACTGTGCAATGCAGGTAACCCTCTTATATTCAGAAGTCACTGCTTGCATGATGAAATGAGACTCGTAGCCTCGTAGGTTATGAAAGAAGATAGGCAGTTTCCATGTCTTAGGGTCAACCTTAAGTTGAAGATTACAATTGTTGTGCGCGGCCCCTCTGAACTTTCCAGTAATGTGATCGTGGTTCTCACACTGTCGCATCTTTACTGTTAGGTGTTAGCTCTAAGCCGCAAATCCAACAGTGTGTAGATGAGGCATAGCTTTCTTGGTCTTCAGGAGTCATAACAATGTCTGAAAAGATTTATTTTGTTAGAGTAGTAATTGCGAAGTTGTTTCATCTGCTCTAAAAAATCTACTAGCTGCATTGGGCCTCTGTAAATCTCGGGTGTCGTGTGTTGACTGTCTGACCTAACAACAATAAACGCATAAGAACAGATCTGATGGTGGGTTAATAAGGCTGTTTGTGTTCTTGGTGTGGCCATAGTACTGCGGTAAGAGCGATTCAAAGTCAGCATAAACCACGTATGGACTCATCTGCATTTTGTGTACATTCTTAAAACTAACTTTAGACCCCAGTTTATGTGTAAGGAGTTTGGTTTCAACCATCTGCAAAACTTTTACAATGAGTTCTATGACTGGCAGCTGCTTCTATAGTTGGGATTCTGACCAGTCACCTTCTACAAAGCTCCTGTCTAGATTTATGTTTTTGATGTATATTCTAACAGTCTGCTTATTGTTCTGATTAATACAATAATGGCTCTTTGTACTATCTGCAAACAGTATCAAGTCTATATCTTTGTTAAGCGGTTCACCTAAAGTGGAGCATGGGAGAAATCCTTAGAGGTACTAGATCGTCTACTACAGACCATGTTATACGCTTACAGTGATTGGCTTGTTTTGCTCTTCAAACTGAGATATACTTTCTATACTTACTGGAAGGTTATGTTATCAAAGTTCAGCTCTGCTTATATTGTTCATAATTAGATACTCTTTCTGCATTCTTATAACAGGATGTAAATGCGCTAAAACACACCACATAAAACACATGTTGTCAGGATTTTTTATGTTTAAGACTGCTCGTTTTAAAACTAACTCTCTTGGAAGAGGAAGGTAAGAATTGCCAACTATAGGATAGAACTTTGTTTGTCTCAATCTTATTTCAAGGACTGTTCCTTCAGACCATCCAGAACCGCGCAATTTTGCTTCTTCACTTGCATAGTTAAACTGTGTAAGCATGTAGTCAGCCCAGTCAGAATTAAAGTCGCGATAGCTAATAACTTCTTTCTGTTTAGTTGAAACCCAGACTTCCATGTTACTATAATCAGGCGTTATATAATCAATCAGAACAGCCAACAACACTTTTACTGGCGGCTCCATCTGAAGAAACTCTGGGATTTTAGAGATGGCGTGTGCTACGCTTTCATGAACGTTCGATGGGTTAATGATGTCCATGTCTACTTCACTAAACATATTGCTTAATTGTTTGTCACTACCTTTCACCAGTGCACTGGTTGGCAGTTTTTCAAACTCAGACACGCTTGTGAGGCTCATTTTTTTAACTCAAATATTTACGTAAATTAAAAAAAAAAATATAAATAAAACTAAGAAAAACGCGCTTTTATTCTTCACCCAAGCGTTGCAACACTTCAAGACACGTTAACCTTACAATAACACCCGCCAATATTTTAGCTTTTTCTGAATCGCTACAGTCAATGTTCATCACTTTAATTGCTTCGTTAAACAGTTCACTATTATCTTTTATTATATTGTCTACATCATTCTCAAAACCAAATTCACTAAAATCAATGTTTAATACTTTCATTGTCTCGTGAAATAGTTCATTACAATTTTTAATTAAGATCATTAGATCATTCTTTAATTCAGATTCGCTGTGTTCAGGCTTCATTTTTAAACCTAAAAATTTAAATAAATAAATAAAATTGAATCTGCAAAACATTCATTTTTTGTTAACTTCATCACTCACACATGATCAATAACACCACTTATAGCGCACACACACACACACACACACACACACACACACACACACACACACACACACACACACACACACACACACTGCAACACAACACATGCTAGCGGCAGAGGGGTAAAAATCAATAACTTACCTGCTGGCTTCTACGGAGTCAATATTCTCCGTAACACCAGCGCTATGCCCTTCACTGGGGCTGTGATTGAGAACCAGAACTCATTGTCAAATTTTGTAACGAAGATATTTCTTAAGTAACGCAATCTATCTGCGTCTCTGTTGCTCTTACTTCTTTTGTAAGATCCGTAGTCCATCCATGTCTTGGATTCTAGCAAACTCGATTTCATTATCCTAATTTATATTACACATGAGCACTCACAAATGTTGTTTCGATTTCATCATGTTAATGTAATTCACTAAGGTTAGCACATGCACACTGAAAAAGTTGTTTCGATTTCATCATGTTAATGTAATTCACTAAGGTTAGCACATGCGCACTGAAAAAAGTTGTCAGGTTCTTCCGCTAACAAATTTTTAGAAACAGATTTACTTCCGGCTAACTACTTTCCACAAAAGTTTTTCACAGGAAGAACCGTGACAACATTTTTCATTGCGCATGCCTCGGCCGGTTGAATAGCAGACGACGGCTCTGGGCCTGCAATCAATATCAGCTAAGCGCTAGCGGGCGAGTGAATCAGTGGCGGTGGGGTTGAAATCAATATTAACCAAGCCAGTAAGAGAAGTGCAGGCAGTTCTGCAGGCGTTAATTTTGTTAGGATGATTAAGTCTGTAAACCATTTTTTTTCCTATTTTGGTTTAAACTGATCATGTGTTTGTTTTTCAATGTTATGTTTAATCGCATCAGCGTCTACTTGTCGTGAAGTAAATGTCTTTCTCCACTCCTTTTGAAGTTCAATTTTTTGCCGTCTTTAATCCTCACCGTCGGCCATAAGCTTCTGAAATTCTTCGTCTGTAATGTTTTCATCCTGTAATGATTTGCTTATTCTTAATCTTAATGAACAAAGTTTTGCTGATGCTAGGGCAACAATAGCAGTGTGCTTTTGTAATTTAGGAGTTATTTTTTTTAAAACAGCACTTACAATCATAGACACAGCGCCTAAACCTAAACAAGGCCTCCTAATGCTAAAGAGGCTGGCGCCCCAACCCCAGTAGCTAAAACAGCAACACTAGACCCAGCACTTACGCTAGCTACAGCTGATGAGCCAGTAATTACATAAGAAAGAGTATTTAAAGCTTTAGCATATTTTTTCCTAGTAACCCAATACTTATCCAAGTCGCTTTCTATTTCCTTTTGAAGTTCAGTTATTTGCTTTAACCTAAACTGTTGAACCTCCATTTTTTAAAATATATTATTTTTAAATTAATCTTGTACATATCTTCTTATTAATTCTTCTGGCAGCACTTCATTAACAGAGTAAAACGCAATAAAATCAACATACTTAATGAAAATAAAGTCAAGTACTGTTAGTTTGGTTTTGTCAACCATCACAGTAACCTTGTCAGATGATTTAAGGGTGTTTATTTCGTCTCCGTTTTTTGTAATTGCAATAAAGAGCTTAAGAGAAGCATCCAAGTTTTCAGCCTTTATTTGTATACCTCTGATTAACGTATGTTCTGGCAAACTAGGATCGCCCTCCTCGGAATAATAAATAAGCGAAAAATCATCGTCATTTGCCTAGGTAGTGACTGTAGCGTTGGGTTAAATTCTAAGCTGACGGTGTCATCCCCCACTTCAGATAAGGTCTTCTTTCTCTGTAGCATATATTCAGAACCCTGCCTAGTTATTTCAATCTGTTTTTTCTGTTGTGTTCCTGGAACTAAGCTAACAAGAATGGGCCCTTCATTCAAAGCCTTTCTAAAATTGTTTTTCTTATCAAAGTATACATTAGGCTTCGTAGTTCAAACTTTAAATTCCAAGCAATTTCAGGAAGCAACGCCCAAGAATTCTCTCTTTTAAGAAGTTTGTATTCATGTTTGCCAAAATCGTTAGCCCTTAAATTTCTTATCTCTCCTAGGTAGGATATTGCTGTCGTTTTTGTCTTCAATTTCTGTTCGTTTGTAAACCCCATCATCTGTGTACTCAAATCCATAAACATTTCCTATCACCCCTATCAGATCAAACTCAGTTGTGTCTGCTAGGTCTTTTAGCTCTACTGCAGTGCATTTAGGAGCTAGCTGCGCTTTAATTCTGGCCCCCGAGACATTCTTTTTCATATTAAAATTAAAATTACAATAAACAAATTGTTATAAGCAGTAAATAATAAACAATCTACAATAAACAAACGTATTGAACTGGGGGGTCAGTCCGTAAGCATAGCTTAGCGTGCTTAGATTTTTCTAGCTGCTCTTTTATTTTTTTAGCTCATCTTTGTCCCTTATTATATAATTTTCACGTAAACATTCTTCAAAACTATCTTTGTCCTTAGTGTAAAATAATACAACCGATTTTAACTGCGATCGAAAGTCTTTTAAGACAGCATTGTATTTTTGAGTTAAGAGCCACACAGAAACTAAGGCGTGGCGGCCACTAAAGGCTAGCTTTGACAGAGCTTTTCTTTTTTTTTAACAATGTCTCGTTCAGCCGAACAGTCATCAATAATAAACAGTGTTTCAGTTCCCTCAAATAGCCTATAGTAATGTTCCTAAACAGTCGCTCAGTTTGTCGCTAGGATCAACTAAAAATATATTTCGTCTGTCGAAATAAACTTCCTTTCTTGTAAGACTTGTTGTGCTTAATGGTTGTGCAGAATATAACAATGTGCTCGTAATGAAACCTGTATATTGTTTGTAACAAATCAAGTACGAAGACAGTTTTCCCACACCCAGTAATCCCGCAGATAAGAGAACAGTGCGGATCTTTGGCAGAAACTTCAAACTATCCATCTGTTCTTATTAGAATATTTCTTCTACATTTTTAATAAGCCACATCTTTTAGCCTGTTTTCTTCAATGTTTAACTGAGCATCACAAACCATAAAAACATGCATTTGTATTGGGGCGTTTCATCTGCTTTCTTGCGAATATTTATTTTTAATACCATCTTGCCCTACCCTTTTCTCCACTTCCAAACAATCTGTTGTCAAATGTGGATCTAAAATCTAACCACAGCCCATATTTGGTTATTAAGTAGTCTTCAAGTCTTACATCATAAAGGCGAAGTTTTTTACATACACGATCAACTGCAGGATCCCTTTGCCTACCTCCAGCGAACAACTTTCTTATTTCATCAAAGTGTTGGTGAGGTAAAAGTCCGCGACCTGAATAACAACTGATCAGACTTGCCATTTATTGCACAGTCAACCTTCTCAATTTTTGGATTATAAAACGCTTCTGATTCTCTATGAAAAGGAGTTGTTCCTTCAGTAAACAAGAACAAAATTCCTTTTAAAGACTTCAGAGACTGATTTAGATGTATGTTCCAAAGAGTGTCTCGCTTGTTTCTATTTTCTGTAATGGAGTGTATAACCATTTCATAATAAATATCCGTTTTACTTTTATACTGGGTTAAAATTGTTCTGGCCAGTTCAGGGTTAGTAACAACATCAAACTCAAGAGAAATGTCGCTAACTGTGTATTTAGCTAAAGGGTCTTCAGACAGAACAACAGAATCGCTAGGATTAAATGCAGATCATAAGTAAGTTTTTCTTTAGTGCACCTTGGTAATATGGCATATAGCGTCTTTAACAGTCAAAATCTAGAGGGATGCAAAATCTGTTGCCAAATGCTTCTGCTACTGCCTCATCTTTAATATCATTCTTTGCATCCCCCGCTTTAAGCCTGTGCTATAAGACCGTTTGGGCTTTGTATTCCCTGATAAACTTTCTCTTTCCTTTCTTTTTAGGCAGCCATAGATCAGAATAGAGGGTAAAAAATATCTGCCTCTCTTAGTACAAAGACTCTCTGCCCTCCAGTTTGATTGCCATATGTTTAACGATGGCCCTGCCCAAATTAGCAACAACAGTAGCATTAGGATCTGTCGATGTAATATCTATTTTAAATGAGTAGAAAGAAACTCGTGGAGAGCGTGGCAGCAGAGAGTCCTCAGAAGAGAAGCCCCCTTCAAGCAAGTGTTTCAGCCCTTATCTCCTGACACTCTAGGGGGGTTGGGCCACACCGGTTCATGACTCCGGATGTCCCTCTGCTGTCCCCCTTTTTTTTTCTTTTTTTTTTTTTTTTTTTGTTTCCCATCTTGGGACGAGCCATGGCTGGGATTCGAACCCATGACCCTCTGGAGATGCTCATTTTTCCACTTAATGACTCGCGCTTTAACCACTGAGCCACAGGGACACCTGATATTTGTAGGGAAATTAAGCCTTATGAAGTTCACTTTTGTTCCTCCTTGACCAGATCCAGCTTGAACATCTCTCTGCCGCTTCTGCCATTGCTTTCAGGGCTCTGGTTTTTTCCTTCCCTGCAACTGAGAGCTGTTTCATGAGGCTGTATGCAGACGTTCCTACAAATCCCCTAGCTCCAATTTCTGCAGTGAGGACTTTGACCTGATAGCCTTCTCTCCTCAGGCTGTTTGCCAGATCAGCATACTTTTCAGTCTTGTAGATTTGAGCTGCCTCCATTCTGTTTTCATATGGCACCGTGAGCTCGATCATGATCAGCTGCTTGGTTGACTTAGAGTGGACTACTATGTCTGGTCTCATGCCACTCTTGCTGATGATTTCTGGGTGACTCTTCCATTCTGGGAGGTCTGCAGTGCACTCCCAGTCATCTGCCCCGTCCAGCAGACTCTGCCTGCATGTTTCGAGTGGCACTGTTGTTCTTGGCCATGATTTACTGCCTCCTGCCGTGAAGAATTTGCGGGTGCTTTTGGAGTCCTGATTCTCCCTTTTGTGGTGTTGGTACTGGCCCAGACTACTTGTACAATCTCTTTGAGCACTTGGTTGTGCCTCCATGTGTACCTTCTTTGAGCCAGGGCTACTTTACATGAGCTTAGAAACATGCTCCACTGTTTGTTTTTCATGGCAGAGGGGGCATGCAGGATCGTCTGTTTTCCCCACTTCACCAGGTTTGCATTTGAGGGCAGAAGGTCATATGCAGATCTGATAATGAAGCTGATCCTGAGAGGGGCCATGTGCCAAATGTCATTCCAAGTGAGACTTCTTTGGAGTGCATTCTCCCACGTTGTCCATTGCCCTTGCTGGCTCTGCTGGACTGCTTTTTGGAGTCTTTTTTGGTCTTCTTCTTTTCTCATCTCCTGAATCATCATGTCTCTTTTGGCTTTTCCTTTGGCCTTTGACCACCATTCAGTTTTGTTCATCCCCAGTCCTTGTCTGTTGGTCTGTGTGTGTCCTGTTATTTCTCTGATCTTGAGACTTTTTTTTTGCAGAATCCATCGCCTCTTGAACTTTCCATTTCTGCCTGTCTTCAGCTGGGGCTTGATTGCTTTTACCACCCTGTCTCATGAGTCTTCCAGCATGCTTTGAAGTCTGATCTTCCCTGCTTTGTATTCCTCCAGCTGGATTCGTGGTAGTTA